>CAKNWU010238081.1:0-11729 GCA_932072015.1 Andricus quercustozae | reverse complement strand
ATGACATTACGCGGCAGACGGGACAGTTGGAGATGAAGGTTTCACCTATGGTGACAATTATTTTTTTTTTTTTTTCAAACTTGTTCTCGGGTTAAAAAGAACCTGGTTTTCCATCATAGCCACGGACTAAGTCAAGTGACTGATGAGCTGAGGATATATTTGGTTAATTTAATACGATGTATGAGATCATTTGCGATGATATTGTAGGTACAAAATTAGGAGCATGGTATAGCTTGCAGTTTTCCTTCTACCGCTGTTATGCTTACACAGCGGCCGTGAGTGTTGGAGGTGACAACAGTGGCCTCTGAATACTTTCTTAGAGCTACCATGTATCACTGTATAGGTTTTTAGTCGCTTGCTTCCTGATGGTCCAAAACGTTTCTTAAAATCCGACATGTGTTTCATAAGACCACTTTCTGAGCTGCTGCCAGTACCATATTCACTCCTAAATGTTCAAGATGTTCAGTACATCTTGCGTGCACATGGCTTGTGGCCGAAATCACAATAGGATGAATAGATGCATGATTCACATTCCTCCATATTATCTTTACTTCATGCCTTAGCTCGCTATACTTGTGGATGTTGGTTGTATAGGTTGCCTACAAATTTTGGTTGAGTGGACAAGCAATGTCGATGATGTAGACTCTTCCACCTTTTTTTCTCGCATTATGATGTCCAGTCGATTGGCTCGGATGTAATGATCAGTCTGGATAGTAATATTCCTATAGAAGATGTAATCTTCGTTTTCTAAAACGGGCATTGGAATGTATCTATAGAAAGGCATTCATTCTGTTAAGAGTCCTAGAATTAAGGAAAGTTATTGATGTATAATTCTCGACACATCATTAAGCCTGTGCGTGTATTCTCTTTGAGCCACTACGCGACAACCATCCATAATGTGCTCGATGGATTCGTTGGTATTTCCACATAATCGGCTCCGGTTAACCATGGCTTGATTTAGCACGTACTTGTGATAATATCTGGCGCTGACAACCCTGTCCTGTATCGAAATAACGAATCCTCCCGTTTCCAGATACAGGACGCCCTTTCTCAGCCAAACATTGGATGCCTCACTATCCACTTCACGTTGGTCTAACGTTTTGGGGGGCTCGCCATGGATGGCTTTCTGTCTTCATTGCGTTTCTAATTCCTCTATGGTTTCTGCCCTGATATTCAAGGCCGCCTATGAGGACAAATTCAAGGGCGTGTAGTCAAGATCAGCTTTACAGATGGTGCTGTAAAGCGTTACATCTCGCTTGTTGTTAAAATAGTCTTGCAACGGTATAACTTGTGACTCAGACAGTTTCCTGACATCTACAATGCCCCTACCCCCTCTATGTCGTGGAAGAACTACACTTTCAATCGCCGAATTACTGCGGTGCATCCGGTGCTTTGTAATTTCTACGCGGATGATTCTGTCAGACGACCCAATTTGCACCTTACTTTGCTGACATCCATATCCAACCTGATCTTCCATGGTGAATCTCGCTCCCTTCCTGGAGCAAATATTGAATTTGTAGGCCTAGTTCTGCGGCCCAACGTTCTAACGGTTGCCACAGCTGCACAGTATACAACAGTTTGCATCTCTAACGCAGTTTGTTGTGCGTTTCAATGCATAGGTAAAACCTTGCTGTGCAGGTATTCTATTAGTGCACGCAGATCATTTGTCATATTCATCTTGGGCAGAAAATGCCTTTGTGTTAGTTCTAAATGTCTGAACTCTCGTAAAGCATGACCAAAATTCCTTTCAAGGTGCTGTATTTTTTCTGAGATTTCGCTGTTCAGATCATCGTTATTAAAATCCGGACGTGGTTCTAGTGCATCTGGTACTTCATGATCATTATCCCTAGCACCTATTCCTTCAGTTTCAATCAGATATTCGTTGTCCACATCTTCTAAGGGAAGTTCATCAATAGGAAGCTGCTGTTCCACTTCCATTTCGATGGCAGCTATTTCAACAGCCGAAAGCAATCTATTTACAGATATTGAGCGTTTTTGATCTGCTAGATTCTGCTATATTATTCTTGTGGCTAGTTCTGGGTACTCAAGTAAGAAGAGTCGATGATGTTCTCTTCTTAGACTTTACCCGCTTGTATTAGGGCATCTACCTCTGCAGGATGTGGTGGTGCTGGATCATCACCAGGGTAAGGAAGAACATCAATTGCCGCTGCTTGTTCGTGTGACGTGGCTTTGTCTAACTGATGTTCATTGCCGTCGTTTTTTCACGCCAAATCAACCTGTTGTTTAATCTTCATTGCTCTATCTTCATTGAATTTATAGTGCTATATAAGGGACATTTGCGGCCCAAAGGCTCCCAAGTCAGCGTGGATTGGGTTTAGTACTTAGGGATGCGTCAATTGAAAATAATTGTTAACTTGTAATGATAATTGTTCTAAACAAGTTCTATCAAGAAACAGAATTTGTTATTATGCTTATTAATAGAATATTATTTAACGATATTATTTCTTCATTTTATAAAAATTGTTTAAAAAATTTCATACACAATTATCAGCCACTGTTACCAGTGAAATGATGTTATGCCTGTATATGTCTACAGTCATCAATTTTTTATTTAATTTGTTAATCAATTAATAAATAATATTAGATAACATATTTTCAACTATAAACTTTACTGGCAATACAATTCAAAGACAATTAGGGGATCACGTTTCTTCATTTCATATTTACACGCTGGGAATTCCTTTTCATAATTTCTTTCTGAAATTACCAAATAATATCGGGAGACATATATTTTTATTTTTATGTTTATTCTTTGACGATGTATAATATCATCTCTCATACCTCCATTTGTAACTCAAAAAACTATTTCAAGACGAGAGGCATGAAAATTCGAGTCAGATGGCTTTGAAACTTAACAACTAAGACAAAAAATGCTAGAATAATTTCGGAATAGTAATTTGAAAGAAATTTGTATTCTACATAAATAAACTTTAAGAACGTGAATTTAGGACAAAATTTGTGCTTTACAGAATCAAAAATATTTTGAAAAAGTAAGGAATTCCGGGCACACTTGAGGCGAGTCAATTTTGGCACATTATTTCTTATACAATAGGCAATGAAAAAAGTTTGGAAAAATTCATGAATGTGAACCAAAAATTTATGAACAAACTGCAGTTAACGAATTTGATAAATGATAAAAATTGTTTTTTAAAATTACAAAAATGTTCAGCTACACTATTTTCAGATCTAATGAAGATATTAAAGCAATTCAAACTCCAATCTATAACACAAAGTCGGAGAATCCATTTTTTGTTGAAAAGCAAGTCTTACACAGAAAATCTGTTTTTATAGTTAAACTTTTTTCATTGACATAATTCAAAATTAAAGCAAGAACGGAAAGCATTTCTTGCATGAGGACAAATGTATGGACCTATAATATTTAATACATTGTCTTAAAAAGTACCGAAGTTATGGACATTTATATCATTTAAAACATCTGTTCTATATTTTTAATAATTGATATTTTTGTCGGCGCTTCATCGCATTGATGCGAGCAGTAGCGCATTTTCCATATAGGCTACATAGTCTGCAGCCTAGGGCGGCAAAATTGGATAACTACATATCTTACTGCGGGTAAATAATGGAGTAGTTAATTTCTGTTAGACTAAGGGCGGCAAATGCGTGATCGCGGATTTGAGTGCAGTCAGGTGCTTTCATGTTGAGTCGGGATAGAACTAGATTTTTGAAGCGGAAGAGTTTCCTATTATATTGTGTTTTGAGGTTTAAGGTTGGTCCTTTAAAATCACCTTAAGACGGGACAACAATCCAAGTTTCACCAATAGTTACAAGACATGATATTAAACGCAGCGAATTAATTTATAGATCCAATATACATTAATGGCCAGGAAAATTGAACAAATTGATTAGTGAAAAAGTAGGGAATAACGAAATTTTGAAATTCTTGAAAAGTAAACTACAGTAGAAACTGGATTGCAGTAAACTTGATTTGTGTTCTCCAAGAATTACGCCGCGCGGCGGTTTTACGTAGATTAGAGGCGCCCGCGCCGCGGAAGCATGTGCCATGGTCATTCGTGCATTAAAAGATAGTAGCACAGCGATAAAGCGCAGTAACCTAACGGCCTATCTGGATAACTGCTTCACGTTGCGCAACATTGTGACACGGCGCTGACTCTTTACATTCGGAGCGCCTACATATGAGTCGAAGGTCAGAACGAAACCGATACTGCAATCCAGTGTCAACTGTATTCTGCTGAAAATTGCTCTCTTTGATTGAAAACTCGTTTTTTAAAATTGAAAATTAATTATTTTGATTTATTTAACTATTTCAGTTGTAGATTAATCTTAACTGTAGATAAAAATTCATCTCTCTGGTTAAAAGTTTGACTATTTTGTTGAAAATTTTTTTTGTAATTAAAAATTGAAGTACTTAATTAAAAATACTTTTTTTACAATAGTTCACCTTTTTGGTTGAAAATTCAACTCCTTTGTTGAAAAGTCGTTTTGCACGGACAAATCCAAACACCATTGATTCTTGCTTTTGACACTACTCATTGATGTTTGTCGTGAAACAAGCGCCTTAAAACCACTGCACGATGCGTACGCACGATTCATTAGTGTTCACGCACCATTCATGAGTCTGCACGCAGTGGCCAGTGATGCTTTACGCAAAAAAATCGAAACACGACTGAGTCGCAAGTGCGCGCTATTGGAGTGCGTCTACGCATTAATAGTTAATGCGTACGCGGCACTTACCAATGTGCAAAACAATACAGAATCACGCCGTCGCGCATGAGCCTTTCATGTCAAAAATATCTACAACCGCTGTGCGCCTACTAATGAGTGTGAATATGATCAATGAAATACAAATATTAGAAAACACTATTTTAAGATCTGTATACCTTTCCGCTCGAGTATTTAATTGTTTACAACTGTTTCAAACTATAGTTTGAAACAGTTCTAAACAATTGAATACAATAATTTATACAATAAAAACAAGTTAAATCAATTATGTAGAATTCTTATCGGCAGCTATTAATATGTGCCCGTCCGCGAAGAAAGAGACCTAATGCGTCACAGCTGAATTTTACAGGATGGGCGATCGTAGCAGAGTCTGCAAGCCAGCATTTGAGAACTGGGAATGAGTCTACGAAAATGACCCCCTCCACTAAGCCTCTGTACTTTCAGATACGAGACAGTGGAGCTCACGGACACGTCGCGTACAGCTGTATGGTAAGTGGTGGGGCTGGCTTTTTGTAGGCCTCTCGTTCGGTCTCCGCGTACGCTTATCGTGCCTATGTTTGTAACTTAATACCAACAACAAAATAATTAACTTGAAAAATATCTGATTATTGGAAATGAAAGAGTAACGTAGAAACTACATATTTTAATAGCTGTCTACAAGTATTCTACATAATTGCTTTAAATTTTTATTGGCTCGAAAATGTATTTGACTATTCTAAACATGATAAAACTGTAAAAATTTTACTGTTTAACTTTTTTGATTTGTTTCAAACGGTTTTAGTACTAATTTTTAATTCTTTTACAACATACGAAATATAATCATTTATTCAACTAATAACAAGAGACACTTGAACTTCACATTTGATGCTTCAATCGAGCAACTGTTTTTGGATAATCACGGAGTATCGATGCGCATCCGCGTGATTTGTTCTTGTTTTGGACAACGATGGTAATTAACCGTGCGTACGCAGCGTTCAGTGGTGCTACGCGATTTTTTTCCAGCAAATACCAACAATTGGTGTTTGGGCAATAGAAAATTAAACCAGCTCCCCGCAAAATTGCGGTAATGTTTTAGATGTAACCACGTCCCACGATCATGAGATAACTGGTTACAGTCTGTGATGGACACAATACGACGAACCGGCTAAGTTTTCGTGCACACAGGAGACACGGAGCCACTCAATAACGACCGCCCTTTGCATTTTCCCCGCAAGTGTCTCAGCATTTCGCTGACACGCAGGGATGCTTTTCAGGCTATTAACCATTGAAAGCTTGGCACCTCCAAGAGCACCGATAATCAGGGCGACAAGCTGAACCTAAAATTCTGGGTATAGCCGTCGCAACTCCCTCATAAGGTCTTTATATCTCTTTCTTTTTATTCTCCTTGGCTGTAAAGTTCTTGTCAGCCGGTGCCGATAAAACACTTATATATAAACATACATAATAATATTAACTAATTCAATATTAACAATGAATAAAATATACTTAAATAAATATTATTTAATATACTTAATAATTATTAATAATAAATAATTATATAGAAATATATAAGCTTATATATAAACACTTGACCTTAACTTCAATGTCAGGGGTTTTCAAAATGCATCAAATCATATTTGCATATTCCACAGAAATGTGGAGGATCAGTCGATGTCATATGAGCTAACGTTTGCTTTCCTTAAATCATCCGGGTTGAAGTCAGGCCTGAGTTTCATTTTGGGAGGTCAAGACGGTATATTTTTCACTTTAGCATACCGTCGCCACATTTTAAGCCAAGAAATTATCGATGATAGCTGCAGAGCATGTCATACACACCCCGAGCATCTAGGAGACACACTATCTAGTTGTTCAACTGATGCGGGAACAACCTACATCCAAAGGCACTATGCAGTACTAAGAGTTCTTCATTACCATTCCTATGCCTCTTGAGGCATTAGCCCTAATACCGCTCCAATAAACGCTCCTAGGGAAATAGAGTCAATTGCCGCAAATTAGAAGTGCCGCATATAGCCGACTGAAGGTCTGACATAGCCTCCTTGACTTTGAGAAGCGAACCATTTTCGTTATCGAATTTTCGGCAACAGCTGACAAAAACATCATAGCCAAGGGGAATGAGAAAAAAAGGAGGTATACAGACCTTATAAGGGAGTTTCGACGGTTATACGCGAAATATTCTGTCTGGCTAATCGTCCAAATCATCGGCGCTCTTCGAGGTCCTTAACAATCACTGGTTAATGCATGTAGAGAGGATGCTTCAGGCAATGAACATCCTCTTTATCATGTACTTGGAACCCATGAGACATGCTATTTAGTGTTTTGCTTAATGGGTTTAACGCTAAGCATAACCATAATGCGCTCAAGTAGTCTCCTTGAAAGATACCCGTCGTAATGCGTATTGATTTAGTTAGTCTTGGTTCTTCGTGACCAAAATACTTCACTATAGTACCACAAAACATCATCGCACGACTCAGAAAGTCGATGTTGCGTGGGCAGGTTTGTAAAATTTTCAGGACTTCAAGAAAATAGTCATGTCATGTGTTTGATGATCTTCTGAGAACACTTTGCCAATGCTAGGTGCACACTCGTCAGGTACTTGTACCAGAAATTTTGCATCTGAATCTGTAATATTAGTCAGCTCTATTGCAAAGTTATTGTTTGCTTTTGCTTTCTCTAGTTGGAACCACGCAGTGTCGAAATAGCTTCTGTTCGTTTTTCCCCAAACATTCGACCAGTAGTTAGTCACGTCTTTCAATTGAGAGACTTCTGTGCCTTGCTGGTTATTTTGCTTTACACATAGTTCACGGTAGAACTTTCTTTTATCTGCCTGAAAGTTTTGATTTTGTTGCCCTTTTGCATTACGTTTCTTGTACCAGCACAGTCTAACAGTAAGAACATCAAGTGTCTGCTATTGGGAGTCTACAATCTCATGCAATAATGCTAGTATAAATATCTCGACGTACCGAGGATGGATAATTTTAGTAACATGGTGTATAAGATTCCTGGTTTTATATCCTCTTTTATATTGAGTCAATCGAACCAAGTTGCACCTTAATTTGCAGACATCCATATCCAACCTGATCCTTCATGGTTGATCTCGATCCCTTCTTGGAGCAAAGACTTCATTTTTAGGCCTAGTTCTGCGATCGAACGTTCTAAGGTCTGCGACAGGTGCATACTACAGAAGAGTTTGCACCTCTAACTTTGTTAGTGTTGTGTTCAAATGCATAGGTAAAACCTTGCGTTTTAGGTGTTCTATTAGTGCACGCAGATCCTTTGTGATGTTCATCTTGGGCAGAGAATGCTTTTGAGTTGGTTCTACATGTCTAAACTCTAGTAAAGCACGACCAAAATTCCTTTCAAGCTGCTGTAGTTTTTCTGGGACTTCGCTGTTGACATCAACGTTATAAATGTCCGGATGTGGTTCTAGTGGATCTGATACTTGGTTTACATTGTTCCTAGCACCTATGCCTTCAGCTACAATCAGGTGTTCGTTGTATATATTTTGTAAAGAGAGTTCATCAAAAGGAAACTGCTGTTAACTTCCATTTTTATGGCAGGTACTTCAACAGTAGAAAGCAATCTGTTTACAGATATTGAGCGTTTTTGTTGTGCTAGTTTATGATCATTTATTCTTGTGGCTAGCTCTGGGTACTTAAGTAAGCAGAGTGGATGATGTTCTTTTCTCACACTTTGTCCACTCTTTTTTGCCAAAAAATAAAGGCGCATAATATATCTGTTTATATGATATGTGCATTTTAATCGCCTTCTTGGTTGCGACCTTGAAGACACATTCTGATCCTGTTTTGCGGGCTCGTTAGATGGCTCTGTAGGTTTTTCCCCATTACACGTCGATCAGGGGCCATAGTTTGATCTATCTCCCTTACTCCTTCCATGTTTACCGAACCTCAAATATAGGCAAATTTTTCGTTCGTTTGCGCTGATCAGAATTATAAAAAATGAGTAAATCAAGTGATAAGCAAAGATGTTCAGTTTTAAACCATACATCAACTCGCCGTGAAAAGTACCACGAGTATCCGAAATGTGAAATTACTGGTTCTGAGTGGGTTTAAAGCTTCGGGTAATCCGAAGTTACAGAACCTAACCTATAAAGAATTGTTTGACAACCAGAAAGACAGTAATATTTCGACACAGGAACCTGCTGATAATAAAATTGATCTCGAACAAAACGATAATTCGTCACCTCATACATCACTGAAAGGTAGCCCGTCAACAGCAAATTTCTCTCCTATCACGTTTATGAATTGGAGTTCCAAGTCCCCAGGACGTGTTTTTTACAGGAAGAGCTCTCTTGTTAGATGTGCTGAGTCGAGTGATTCTAGTGTTCCGTCAACGTCAAATTTATCAAATGTAAATTGTGAGAAAGATTCTAGCGTTCCGTCAACGTCAAACTGATCCAATGTAAATTATGAGAAAGAACGCGTTCTTTTTGCGGAAACAGCTGAAGATGTAAATTCGGGTGCATCCCAGATGGGTGAAATTAACAACACACTTCCTGCGCTTCATTGTATTCAAAATTTGGAGAGCGAAAGTGTACAAGATTTTACGGCACCGTCGGCCGATGAGGCGGTATATGAGAATGAGTCGACAGATACAGGAGTAGAATATGTTAAAAAATCAAGGCTCAAATCCAGGGCTTGTAAACGTCTTATATGGAAAAGAAAAAATTTAAATGATTTAGATAAGAGTACACGAAAAATGTACGAGCATCTATTAGAAGCTAGGGGGGAAGCAAACGAGGTAACCCAAGTGGAACTAGGTGAGTCCATCACGCAGGAGAACATGGAGCCTCTGATTCTACGCTCGGAAACCAATCAGGATGCCACTGCCCGTAAGGTGTTGAAGCCTGATGAGCCCGAGGAGGTACATTGGTCCCTCCTACTAAACACGATCCGCACAACTAGAGGATCAGATGATAATAAGATGAAGCGAAAAAACTAATTTGTACATTTCTCTTTTCTAGACAGGAGATCCGCGACGAATACCCTCCAAATTCTCGAACGCTGATGAGCCCGATGTGTAACTTATGTTGCACTGTTGATGACGACGCGCACAAATAGAAGGGGAACCTATAACCTATAACCGCCTATAACCTTTGCCCGTGAAGTAATGCGAAAGCGGTTCTAAAGTCAGATGCTGGCAGAGAGAGGAAGTGTGTTTCGTGGATAGTGTCATCAGTTGATTCCCACACTCTATGCTTTAATGCATTCTCACCTTCTCTACAAAAAAAACATCCACTTCTCCACCACATGTTCCATGCCTACCATGAGGCCGGCCTCAAGTCGTCATTTATATCAAAAGAACAAAACTCAGGATTTCTTGAAAGTTTGATTCGTTTTGATATCAGTCGCGAAAAATGCGACCTTTCAAGGCACTTGCGACTTTGAGACTTCTTCTGTGAGGGAATGGGAATGAAGCAACTTATAATGTTTTTGTGATCAAAATTTTGTATTAAACTGCTATTGACATTTATTTAACGTAATACGAGGAGTTTAATTTTACAAAAAGATAATTGCAGTCGATCAGAATTTCATGCGCGACGCACCATTTATTTCGAGGTAAAGATCAAGATTTGCTTCTACTTTTAAACGCGGCATGCCTATCATTTTGAAATTTACAATTTTCTGCCGAGCCCGAAAATATAAAATTTTAGCGCGACAGCTCGATTTCTTGAGACCATCCCGAGTTTGTTTATCAGAATGTCGCGTAAGGAAGAGGGCACTCGAAAAACACTTTTTATATATAATAACTTTTACAAGTTAAGTTGGCGAAGATAGTTTAGGGTACTTAGCTTGCCAAGAGAATTAAGTAAAACAACCTTTTTTACAGTTGCTTCTCTGAATCATAGTTATTTTCGGAAAGCTTAATTATTTACAGTCAACTTACAGCCAACCAGAAAGAGAGTGGTGATCGCTCCCGCAATTTTTAGAAGGACCCTTTCCACTTTCTTGCTCGCGTCAGCCAGTCAGGTACGCTGAATAGTTTTAAGAATCTCTCCCGCCAATGCAAGTGCGGTATTTATTGGCGAATACCAGCACGAGCGGAATTTGCGGGAAATCATATCAAGGCAACTATGTAACGATTTTACTATAATGTTCAAAAACGGAATGTTTGAACGACTCTAGTGATAAAAATAAAGGTTTGTGATCACTCGGCACTAATATAGTGTCAATATAGATTTTTGAGTTTCAGGAGTTCGATGGTTTGTGAATCCGTATTTACCCAGATTCAAGTTACTCGTGACGGACGTACTCCACGGCACGTAGCGGTCGCTCGGTCATTAATCTCGTGACAGATTGGAGTATTCAGCTGGGAATTCGCAATATGGTAGTTTGAAATAATGTCGCTGGATACCCCCTCCTTCTCGACGTCTGTATCACTTAAGATGAAATCTACCAACTCACACTAGTTTCACCACAACCACATCCACCACCATATAATCCATCACCATTTTTACCATTCCCAGCATAGCCACCTTGGCCACCATCTTCAACACATCCACCACCATCATATCTCCGTCGCCTTTTACCAGGTTTTCTTAAGAATGCGGTTGCAAAACTAATAAGTAGTCGCGGACAATGATTCAGGTATGGTCCCGAACGAAACACCCCCAAGATGAGGCGTTAACAACACTGCTGAAGGCTGCATCGTCAGGATACCAGGTCGCCTCCTAAAGTATTCAGACCTAACCCGGCATGCTGGGATCTGTGGATCTGTGCCGAAGTTGAAGTGTTATGAATCGAAGAAGGAGAATAAGAAGATCATTGAAGAACTTAAAACTTCCATCGACAGGATGCAAAATTCAGTTTGACTAGCAGGAACATGTTCATACTAATATAGACTAGGCTTGAGAAGGCAATGAGCCTCTTAGAAAACCTGGAAAGTGCGAGATGTGGTAGCCAGAGCGTCCGAGCGAATTTCCCACTCAAAGACACATAATATATCAGTGAATGCTTTAATAAATCTAGATTAAGATTCTACGTACAGTA
>CAKNWU010237962.1:0-11489 GCA_932072015.1 Andricus quercustozae | reverse complement strand
GATCTACTGGAATTTCTCATTCTCCACCACTAAACGTATCAGTGCTACGAAGCCTGATATTGTCCTCCAAGATCTGAAGACTAAGATCATTTACGTGATTGAATTCTCGGCATCATCCGATGGTAATATCACGGCAAAGAAGAAAGGAAACGGGTGAAATATCAAGCACTTCTTTTCGAGCTTAGCAGGCTGTACCAAGGCTACAAAGTCCATCTTGTAGTTCTCATAATCTGCTGCCTTGGAGCATCATTTCTTAGCCAACTCAACAAGATTCCGGCTTGCCAGCGTCAGGCTCATTCCATCGCAAACCGGATGCAAAAGGCTGTTCTTCTGGGATCACTTCATCTGGTCCGTCAACACTGTTCCTCATAACATTCTACAAAGATTGGTAGCTCTAAAAAAGTATCCAGAGGTGAAACCTTCATCTCCCACTGTCCCGTCTGCCGCGTAAGGTCATCCGCGGTTAAAGACCTGACTCCAAGGAACAGTGTTGAACGATGTTCTCTCGCGTAAATTTACCGCTCTTGCTTACCTTCTAGGACAGAAGGAGCAGAAGTGGATGACGTAAACGTTCCAGTTGCGTCGGGATCGGTTGCTTTAAGGGACCATGATCGTAGCTTCCGGAGCCTACAACTTCTCTATGATAAAATAATCTTTATAATATATTTATTTGTTTAAAATATATTTTATTTTCAATAAATTCTTTCAACGATCTCAGCCATGCAAAAATATACTTTTAAAGTTGAAGACAGTAGAATTGTAAAAAATGTTTTTTTCGAACAAGTATCCGAACATTTATCAAAATACAAGGATTTTTCAAAAACTGGTAAGGAGCGATAGTAAAAAATGCAATTGCTAAACACACTGTTTTTTTACGAATCTTTCAAAATTATTAAAAGCTTATAAATGTTGTTTCGAATTCTTAAAAATAGGTGGGCGGAAGCCTTGTCGTGTCAAGTGAAAAAATGTTGCAATGGATTTTTGGACTACTCGTGTGCCTAAACTTTTAAAAATAGTAATATCAAATTAAAGAGAAATTTTTTTAATAGGTACAAGTGGCTTATATTACTGGATTCAATTATTTTGCGACCATTCCTATTCTATTTTTTGTTAAAAATTTATCTTTTTTATTTACAAATTTCCTTTTTTTATAGAAGATTTTTCTACTGGTTGAAAATTCATCGTTTTCGTTGAAAAATAAACTATTCTAGTCGAAAATGATGTATTTTTTTGAAAATTCATCTTTTTATCTAGTTGAATTTCAAAATATAAAAGGTAAATGTAAAATGTAACAAAGATTGTTGAGTACGAGATCGTTGCATCTTTCCGATAAAATTTAGTATACTATAAAACTATATACGCTTGAAAAATGTATACTTTTGTTTTTTCTTAATGATTTTAAATACAAGGTTCTAGAACATAAAAGCTTTATGTTTTCGTAGAATTTATCATGCAATAAAATTGTATATAGCGTTGAAAAATGTATGCGTAGCAAGAAATGTTTATCAACCTTGGCAAGCGTTATTAAGAATGTTTGGTAATCTTTACTGCATATTTGAATTATTTTCCATGCGAGTTTTGAAAAATTTATGAACTGGTTTTAAAATAAATTCCTAATCTCTTCCAAAGTCGTGAGTTTTATGAGTTTAATGATTGCTGCTTCAAAGCTTTGTGCGTCTTTCCGATGAAATTTAGTGTGGCAATTGAGAAAACTATTGGTATACTCTAGTGAATATTCCAGCATACTTATTATAAAAACTGTTCACAAAATTCTCTAAAATCATTATAAAACAGTATCTTTCAGATACAAGCGATGAAGATCTTTCTTGCTACTTTGCTCATCACCCTGGCAGTTTTCCTTGATTCTATTGGTAATTGTCATACAATATCACATCTCGTATTATAAGTTTTTATTTTTAGACGCGGTGTATTTGGATATCGTCATTTCCCTGTAAATTTTTTTACAATTATCTTGATTTTATCTTCGGTCTGTCAGGCGCAGGGTCGTTAAAAGTTTAAGAATTTCGAAAATGATCCAACATTTTTCTATGGGTGAAAAAAATTAAGCAATTTTAGTATACATAGTTTTCAGCAGAAAATAATTATACAAATATAAATTTTATAGAAAATAACAATTTATCGAATTATGGAAAAAGTACTTCTCTTTCAACATTTATGAATAAAAATTAAGCAAATAGACCAATATTTCACAACGGTAAAGAGTCAAAACTGGAAAGCGTTTTAAAATATTTCTGAAATTGTCAAAAAGGAATACGGAAGATTTTAAAGCAATTTTTTAAAACTTTGTTAGAATTTTAAAAAATTTTTCGGGAAAATTTGAGTCTGTTTAAAAGATATTTTAGATTTCCAGATGTTTCGAAGAAATAAATAATAGTTATTCAAATAAAATAAATAGTTATTAAAAATGTTCATTCTATGCATGTGTAGCCAAACGACACATACACAAACACACACACACATTTATATATATATAATTAAAAAATAGGTTCAAACAACCACCGCAGGGTCTCACTGGGAGCAACTGCCATCTGAAAAATGACACTGGCTCCCAGTTAAACCGCGGTAAATCACATTCATGGCCACGTCTCACGACCATGAGATGGGTGGTCACAGGAAACGATTAAATCACAACGACAGGCCGGCGAAACCCTCGTGTGTTTTGAGCAGTCGAAGCGACCCAAGAATAACAGCTTTCTGCATCCATTTCGCAAGTGCCTTGGCATATTTTGGCACGCGGGTATGGTTTTAAGGTTAGGAACCAGTGATAGCTTCGCACCTCCAAGAGCACCTATCACAAGGACATTTACTTGTACCGAATATTTTGGATAGAGTCGTTGCAGCTCCCTTTTAAGGTCTTGATAGCTTCACTCCTTCTCTTTCTTCTTGGCAGTGATGTTGTATTCGGGCGAGGCCGAGATTTCGATCACGAATATAGTTCGTTTCTCGAAATCTTGGAGAACAATGTCAGGCATCGAGTGTGCAACGGAGACTGCTGTCCGAAAATCGTAGTTCGCACGTCTCGTTTGGGAAAATTGACTCTATCTCCCTGAGAGCGTTCGGCAGGGCAGGGTCGCGGCCAACACCGTAAGAGCGACAAAGATGGTAATAAAGGACTCTTAGGGGCGCATTATGTCTATAGATGCATTTTCTTTTCGAGTAGCTCTTGATGGAATTTTTGAGCTTCTGTTTTCTTCTCTTCGGCTTTCAGAAGTGAAGCATCTAGATGGAGTAATGCACTTCCCTCACTTCAGGTGTTTAAATTCAGGTTAAGGGTCTCGGCCGCTTGCTCCGCGGCCTTGTAAAGGAACGCTCCTTTGCCAATGATCTCATGGTTCCTGACCTTTTTTAGGAGAGGATCTCTGCCGTTGGCTACGATATAAGCTGTACTTATAACAATTCGGTTATGAAGACAATGGAGATTCAGAAGTCCGCGTCCGCCTTGACGGCATGCAAGTTATAATCGCGGAACTGACAAATTAATATGGAAGCTTTTATGCATATGTATGATCTTACGTGTGATGACATCAAGGGTCTGAAGTTCGTTCTTCGTCCATTGAACCACCCCAAACGAGTAGAGTAGAACCGGGACGGCAAACATGTTAGTCGCAGATATCTTGTTCAACGCTGACTGATTGAAAGACCAGATCAGTCGAAGAAGATGCTTGTATCTGCTTCGGAGAGACTCCTTTACTGATGTTACGTCCTGAATGCGGCGTTGAGGCACGCCCAGGTATGTAAAGCTCTCTCCAGTGTTAGGATGTCTGATAAAACCTATATCCACAAGCTCAGGGTCCTCGGGCACGCCAACAATCTTTTCGTTCTTCAGATGGATTTTGGCACATTTATCCAATCCAAAGTCCATTCCAATTTCTCATATGTACTTCGCGATTATATTTATGGCAGTTTGAAGTTTGCCTTTACCAGAGGCATAGAGCTTCAGGTCATTCATATAAAATACATGAGTGACTTTATGCTCGCGCTGGTTAGTGTCGCCACAGAGGTATCCAGAAGAATTTCGTAGTGCGAGAGATGGAGGTAGAAGTGTGATGCAAAAAATCAAAGGGCTCATGGTATCGCTCTGAAAGACGCCCATCTGGAAGGTGACGTTGTTTGTTATCACACGATAGTTTCCAGATGAGATAGTAAATCTAATTTTCCAAAGAGGCATTAATCTCTCTATGCATCTCACTATGTGTGGATGCACCTTCAATCTTGCCAACAGAGAGATGATAAGTCTATGAGAGGTTCAATCGAAAGCTTTCCGGTAGTCAATCCAGGCCATTGACTAGGTCAAACAAGTTATTGGCCTGTAATTCTCTGGTTTGGAAAAATTGTCTTTCTTCGGTAGGAGTATAGTGCATCCTAACACCAGCCACTGCGGAATGGGCATCTCTGACTTTATATACGAGGTGAATATGCCGGCCAAATGGTGGTGTGTAGAAGTAAACTGCTTCCACCAGAAGCTCTTGATACAATTTGGTTCAGTACCGGAAAAGTTCTTCGTTCCTCTAAGTAAGTGCGGTTTTCACTTTTTCGGCAGTGATTGATGGACATTCCTCCTCAGATTTCAAGAGGTTGTCGAAAAATTCCTTGAAGCGGATGATATTGTGAGTATTTTCTTTCAACTGTAGTGTTTTCGGGATCTTGTATACCTCTCTCCAAAAAGTCTCTACCTCGTTGGGCTTGGGTGGATTTTCGACAGAAACAGGGTGATCATTGAACAGGCGAGATGGGTCAGCGAGAAAATGTTGATTCTCCCTGATGCATCTCTCCCTCTTATGTATTCTCATCAGTCAAAGCTCTCGCAGCACCATAAACTGACCAATTGATGGTCCAGGGGTCGGATTCTTGCGAGATTTCTCCACGAAGGGAGGCATCCATTTCAGGCAGATCTTGGGGCTTAAGAGGAACTTGCATGTTAATGTTCCTCCTTATCCTGAAATCGTGATCATTTCTCAGAACGTAGGCCAGAGGTAGGCACATTGATTTCACAACGATTGAATCAAAACGTGCTGAAACTCTGGGTGTTTCCATCTAAATTATTTTCAGCACCCCGAACTCTAGAATTATCGGCATTGTTCGCCGACGCATTGTCGGGTGCTCTGCACGTTCGATCGTATTGAACCGCATTGACAACTTTTTGGTGTTTTGGTGGTGTCATTGTTGTTCCTACAAGCAGCTAGGGAAAGGGTTTCGGCACGGTTCTTAGGCCTTCACTTAGGAGTTATTCCTTCGGGACCATCCCTGGAAAATTGTCCGCGACTGCTTATTAATTATTGTATCCATATTCAGCACAAACTCTTGGTACAGGGACCCTCTATCCGCCATTCGTTGTCGGTTTGTATTCCTTAGGAATCGAACTGAAGGACCGATGACAACACCACTAAACGCCTCCTCGTCTTGCGGATAGAGGGTCCCTGTACCAAGGGCTTCTGCTGAATATGGTTATAACAATCAATATTCAAGTAGGAATATGTATTATCATCGGAGATGGTAATTTTCAATCGGTTGATAAAACCAACCACACTTACTGTGGATAATGGAAATCTACAATATAGATCAAAGTCAATTCCTCTAATACAGACAAATCATTTCGTCTCTTACAGAATAGATGCAGAAATAAATTAAAATTTTTATTAAAATTCAAAATTTGTTCAGAAAAAAAGGATCTCTCTCCTCTCACTTTACTGGGATCCGAACACCAGATCACCTGATTTCCGGTCAGGTCCGCTAACCAATTGAGCTACAGAGAGATCAGAGATAGATACTAATTTTCTGATATACTCTAATTTAGGAAGGTGTTAAATAATCAATATTTAAGTAGGAATCTGTATTATCATCGGAGATGGCGAATATTGATTGTGAAACACCTTGCTAAATGATCTGGTGTTCCAATCCCAGTAGAGCAATTATTCAGGGATGGTCCCGAAGGAATAACCCGTAAGCGGAGGCGTGACAACCGTGCCGATAGCTGAATGGCATCTGGGTGAGGTGTCGTAAACGGTGACTCTGGTACACCGGGCGACCTCTAAGAGTATGCAGACTTATCCTTGCATATGGGGCACCACAAGGATGGACGAACCCTTTTTCCTAGCTGCTCGTGGGAACAACAATGATAACACCAAACATAGTTGTAGTAAGTGCGGTTAAAAAAAATCGAACGTGCAGGACTCCCGACAATGGGTCGGTCAACAATGCCTACCATCCTAGAGTTGGGGGAGCCAATCAAGACAGATTCAGTGCGATGGACCGGCGGAATTTTATAACTTTTGGATAGATCGACTCAGGGGCGATCTGCTGGGGTGCTATGATACCACTATGGCCCGTGAATGAAAAGGTTACATGGTGTGACTGCATACTCTGTGGAGCTCTCGTATTTTGCACATAAACGTGTGCGAAACCGTGCCGAGGAACTCCAGAAAAGGGGTTATATAAGCGGAGCGCCTACTTAACTGCAGCCAGAACAAGCCCGGCAACAGAGAAAGAGAGGCGATACTGAGACCAACCAAGAGCAGGCATCCAATAGAGGAAGAGCGATGCTTCAGGAGCCGGAGAAATATCAACATTCAGGTTTATCTCAAGCCCAAAGAGCTGGCTGAACTGGATGACGAACATCCTGGAGATTTTTCGACGAACCTGACCACTCGAATATCAATTGTAGTGTGTATAAGGCAGCGAGAGCTTTGGCAGATGCAAACCGTAAAACAAAACCCACGATTGATCATGAGATCAAAAGACGAATGCATCAACTCAGCACAAAGATAGGCTGGGCAAGGCATTACGCGTCCGACATTCAGTGTGTTATTGGCTACATAACATCTGGCAGGACGTACACTACCAAGGTTCGAAAGTTCGCGCGCGAACTGCGGATCTGTCATGACGCACTTAACAAGTTAAAGCTACTGACCATCAGGCAGCATGTTGTTGGCAGAATACGAGTACTACCTAAAGCTCACCCACATAAGTCTACTGAACAGACAAAAGTGCAAAAATGGGGGAAGGTGCGAAATTAGTCTCCTATTTTTAAAAATCAATGTTTTGCCGACTTTAATCTCCAGAACGCCCTGTCTTATTTAAGGACTTCAATAACTTTTTTGTTTTTTCAAATTATTCTACATACTAGGTTTCAAAACTTTGAAACTTTATTGACTTTTTTTTCAAAAACAGTTTCTATCTCGAGCATACTTCTGAGTTTGATAATACTGATAATATTGGTGTATGCTTGTTCTGCATATTTTTTCGATCATATTTAGTATACCACAAAACTTTGGAAACCTTTGGAAAAAATACGCGTACTGAAAAATATTTCTCAATCCTGTCTTACATTATTAAGAATGTTTGTTATTTTTATCTTTCTACTTGCTTTATTCTGCATACGAGGTTTCAGAAGATAAAAGCTTTATAAACTTGTTCTTTAAAAAAATTTCCTGCAACGCAGAAACTGCACCACAAGCATCATCACAAACAGTGAAGCTGTGTGAATTGAACATTGGACCACGGGAAAGGCCAGATGTAGTTTGGACATCTACAACTTCATTTACCCTATTAATTGATGTTATATTTTTTTACCAGTGAATTATTTAAACAATATGATATTAATGTTCTTTGTCTACATACTGGATAATCAATATCTAACTAATATCTAACCAATTAAGCTACGGAGATACGAGAAAAGATCAAAAAGATCTGGAGTTCGAATCCCAGCGGAGCTAGAGAGATTTTTTTCACAACTTTAAAAAAATTGTGTTTTACAATTTTAATAATCAATATTTCAAAAAATATGGATTATCGACCATGTAGAAAAAAAATATTAACATCATATCATTTACCCTATTGTTACCGGGAAACACCTTTACCACTCTTCCTGGTGGTTGTGTTGCTCGATATTTATTCTTGTCACCAATTAGAACAAATTCACATTCTTTTATATTTTGACGATCTTCTGTCCATTTTTATCTGTTTAGTAGTGTCGTTACATGTTCCAGAAGGCATCTTTTCCTAAACACCACAGCCGGATATTGTAAAATACGCCACTGTTAACGGTGAAGCTTATCGACTTTCGTGAAGGGACCAGAAGTTCCAATTTCAACAGATTTTCTAACAATATATCGTTTGGTGAAATACTTGTAAGCCCCAATGTGAAAATTTTCTTGTAAATTGATCGGGAAATGACCGATGCGATATTTTCGGGTCCGAATCCTGCAGCTTGCACGAGCAGACATTGGAGATTGCGCACCAGAGTGATGTCGTACTTCCGGCTGCGCAGTCGACTTCTGTGGCATTTTTAATTGGGCAAAATTATGCTGTGTACTTATGAACTATAACTGATTCTATATCGTAGCTGCAAGTGTAACGTACCTTAGCTGACCAACAACGCCACAAAAGGTTGCTGCGCAGCTGGAAGTGCGACATAACTCAAGTGCACAAGCAATTCTGCCACATAATTTTGTTGAGCAGCCTAAGGGGCGACATAACTTTAGTGCCCAACCAAAAATGCCACAAAAGTCAACTGCACAATCGCTAGTGCTAATTAGCGCTTTCATTAGTCCAACATAACTTTAGTGCGCAACCGCAAATGCTACAAAAGTCTACAGCGCAGCCTGTACTGCTATATAAATCTAGTGCGCAACTAAATATACAACATACTTCTACTGCCCAGCCGGAAGTGCAACAAAACTCTGGAGCGCGACCACCAATGCCACATAAGGCTTCTGCAAATCCAGTAGTGTGACATGAATCTAATTCGCAACTATGTATGACAATTCTAGAAACTAGAGATTTTGAGAACCGACCCCAATAATACGGATCGGGTATGCAAAAATCCCGGGACAGAAACGTACAAATGATGTCTGCTAATGCAAACTTCTTGATCTGGACCTGGAAATATTGATCCGGCTTTGGCTCTTGCACATCTCTATTCCTTGGAGATCTTTTTCATACACCCGGTGCACGAAGTGGACCTTTCGGGAGCTTTGCGCTCAACTCCCGACAGATTCATGCTAAACTCCTGAACAATTTCCGTTCATTTCTGGAGAGAAAATTCCGGGAGATCCGGTTTATCATTGGAACATATCTTATTCCATCATCGGCTACATTTTGGGAATTTGGTACCCCGCACTATTCTATTGGATCAGTTGATTCTAAAATTTCACCTATTCTTGAAAATACAACTTTGGGAAGCTTCTTTTCACTATGAATTCATTAAATTACAGTATTGGAATTACTTCAAAAACATTTGTTGTTAATAGCAAGATCCAAGATTTCTTGTGTCGTTTCAGCAAGTCTAACACCTAGAACTGCAGTTATTAATTCCAACTTTCAAATTGGTTCATGTTGTAGAGGAGGTACTCGTGCCTTGGAAGCGACGAGAACTACGTCTGAACCATTTTGATCCTGAACCTGAAGATACAATTCTGCGACGCAGAGTTGTTCACTAGCATTGCAGAATGTATACATTTGGACCGATGTTGCTGTATTTGACGATCACCAGACCTTTCAGCCACTGTTTCCAAGTTTTTATCATTATTTCGCTAATTCAATCATCTCATCCAATTTCACCTGTCCAAATTTTTTGAAGCGACATTTAGACCTTGACTAGAACAGATTATGGAAATCTTATCCGATCAAAAACTGACATTGAAATTTTCAATACTTCTCTTTGTTAGGTATTTTTCAACAATCGACGAGTTCTTCATTGACATGATTCTAATTGAGAAAAGATATAATCTTCCTCTACATTCCACAGAATTCCAAGAACTTTTTGGTCATTTGCTTTGTCGTTGACTTCAATAAGCATATCTTGCGATACAAAATTGTTGTATGCATTTTTAAGCGCTGAATTCCTCCAAAACCTTTTACCCATATTTTGTGTCGTTTATTGGCTCAACATTTGCATTTTTGACTTTTTTAAATAGTATTTTCGATGAATAGAACCAATATGACAAGTCCTATCAAAAAATGATTTTGTAAATTTTGTAGAATTTTTTAAAAAACTTTAATTGCTCGTTGAGACTTTTTGTTATATTTTCCATCGTTTGGTTCCAAGTTTGAATATTGAGGTGTCAAATTTCGGACAATTCTTATACTTTCTCAATCATAAATTATGAGAATGTAATAAATTATAACAAACTTGTATATATTTTTTGGGTGAACAACTTTTGTCTCTCAGCTTTTTTCCATACCTTCCGTCATTTTGCTATACATTTTTTTATATTTTTAATATTACTTTTTATGATTAGAAGCAAAACTAAGCGTCCTATCAAGAAGTGATTTATAAAAAAGTTGTAGATATATTTTGGGTGCACAATTTTTGTTCCTTAATTTTTTTTTCGTAGCTTGTGTTGTTTTTTCTAAACATTGCACTCTAACACTTGAGTTGGATGAAATTTTCATCCATTTAGCGTTTTAATAACCTTCTTATTCTTTGAAATTATTCTGCGTACGAGGTTTCAAAATATGAAAAATTCATGAACTTCTTTTCAAAAGAAAGTTACTGTCTCGACCATAGTTCTGAATTTGATAACTTTAATAATATTGCTGTGTGAGAGTTCTGTGTATAATATGTTTTTGTTTAAATTATGTATGAAAATGTTTTAGTACAACAAATTTTCTGTTAGTCTTGTCTGGCTTTATTAAAAATGTTTAGTTACTAAAACTTGTATAAACTCGTTTTAAAAAACATTCTGAATCCCTACCAAAGTTGAAAGTTTGAAAATTTGCATAACAGCTGTGTCTGAATGCTGTAAATCGTTTTGATAAAACTTAGTATACAACAAAATCATTAATATAAGGCCAGCTTCAAAATATAAAAAGATGTCTGTATAAGTTCACATTAAAATTTAAACAAACTCTAGCAAGCTCTCAAAAAGAATCTCTATGTTCCAAAAAAATCCCTGACATTTTCAGGGCTTTCTGGGTATATACGGATTTTCTGACAATTCCAAATTTCTTAAATGAGTTTTCGGTAAAATGAGGAAAAAAATTAATTGTAATTAACTTTTTGCAAAATTGACATTCAGTCACTACCTAGGCAATGTTTTTGGTATACTTGTCATCCCCTAATTTTTTAATTTAACGCAGCAAATACTTTGTATTGTGACTAGAACATGTTTAGAGAATGTAAAATAGCAGTTTCATTTAAAATTCATGCTGGAGCCGAGCTTTTAAAAAAAAAAATTCATCATGCCTGTTCTGTATTTAATGTGGGACAAATGTTTAGTTATTTTTTAACTGATATTAAATTGGTCGAATAATAATTATTTGATAAATCTTGATACTTAAAAATAATATTTTTTATTTAATTCATTTTTCAACTGTTTGAACATTTTTTGTCTCTTTCAGTTTTTCTTTTTCATTCAAAATCATTCAAAGTTCGTATTTTGTGAAATTGATTACACATTGAATGAATTGTAGGTTTAGTTTTTTTGTTAAAGACGTTTTGCAATTGATTGAACAATTAACATTTGTTT
>CAKNWU010237930.1:0-10697 GCA_932072015.1 Andricus quercustozae | reverse complement strand
TTTTTTTTTAAATTAATTTTTAATTCTTCCAAACTGATTAAAATTAAACCTGCGAAAATGGCAAACTGCAAAATTTAAAAATTGAATTAAATGCAACTATTATTTAAAATAAATTGATTTAATTTCAAAGGCAGTTAAACTCTACAAAAATTGGATTCATTTCATTACTTATGGCTGGTGAATTCTATGATCATTTAAAATAAGAATATGCTAAAAGAAAATAAATAAAAACCTGTAGTCAGAAAGTGTACAACCAAGGGAACAATTATTATGATTTTATGGTAATATTTAAATTAAATATATATGTACCAATTTTTTATTTTTAAACATTGGAAAATATAACATAGAAAATTCAATAATCTTAAATAATAAATTTCTTTTTTAGCTGAAGAGTTCATTGATTTGCATGGTAGTTTGATAACAAAAGTTGTTAACATTCAAGTTGTTAACAATGTTTGTGATTGTAATTTTGCAAAGTTAAAATTTGCTTTTTTAAACAGGGGCAAATGAGTGAATTTGCATGAATTTAAAATTGGTTAAAAATGCTGGTTTACAATAGTACATTTGAATAGCTCGCCAATATTATGATGACGTTCCGTTATTAGTTATTTCAAGTTATTTTCTTAATAACATAGAAAAAATCACTTTTGACCATAAGTGTATTTGGATATGCTTGTTTATTTTTCAGAAACAATTAAATTAAATAATTAAGAAGGGGTTTTTAGGCTACAGGATTCGAGTAATTTTTATTATTACCTAAGTTTTCTTTTTCATACGTATTTAGCGATTTTTATTCATTATCTCAATTTTACATGCCAAGAGCTTCAATTTGAGCCATTCTTGAGGAAAATCTGACTAAGAGAAAAGCTTCCTGCATAGGGGTCTAAAAACTCAAAAAAATTACTTTTTAACCACTGATATAAACAAAAGAGGAAAATAACATAGCCAATTTTATTGTGTATCAATATTTGAAATGCCAAAAGCTTCAATTAAAGCGGTCCCCTGGGCCAATTGGATTAAAAGAAAAGTTTCCAGCATACAGTGTTCTAAAAACTACATTTCCTCATTAAAAAAATTTTTTAATTACTGATTTAAAAAAAAAAAGAATATAATAAATTTTATTTTTTATCGCGTTCCTACATGCCAATAACTTAAATTTGAGCGAAGAAAAATGAATGCTTGGTTTGAAGATAATAGTTATTCACTCCATGAAAAAAAACTCAGTTTAGCGTCCTATACAAGATACAATTCATGCCAGTTTAATTCTTGTCAGGACTTGTCAGATTGTTTTCAGTGCATTTTGTCTAGTGAACATACAGTAACATTTCAATTTTTACACTTATCAACTTTCACGGCTATGCAGTTATTTATAATGGTTCCAAAATCTTATACAACTTTGTAAGGTTAGTAAAATAATATCAATGATATATTTTTAATAAAATAAAAAGTGCACAAGAATTGTTGAGACTTTAAAATTTGGAGATATGTAATATTTCCGTAAAAGCTTTGAATCATTCTAATCACATTTCTTCGTTAATAGCATATTAATTAGAAAAAAATGTTTAATCTTGCATTTAGAATTATTTGTAAAATTTTATAAGTGTCTGAATAAAATTGTTGCAAAAATTGTTAACTACTGTGAACTTGTAACGCTAGTACTATTTAAATAGGCTGTATCTAGGCGCCATCTAGTCTAGAAATTCGGGACGACGAGACACTACGATTTAAATAATTAATTTAAAAAAATATAACAATAATTAATTAAACATTACCAGACGAAACGGGCCCTGCTTTCACCTTCACTTCGCCGTTGCCTAAGTCGCTAGATTTCGCATTGCTTCCTTTGAGTTGAGCTTTGGAGAAGAAGAAATAAAAATTAGAATTTCTTAAGGCCATGTAATACTTAGCCGATTACTATCTTGCCGACATTTTTCTTCAGGAACTCATCACGTCCACACAAAATGAGACATTTAGTTGAAAATTTGGGAAATTTAATATAAGGCACTAAGGAACGTTTGTATACTCCTAAATTTGTAGAACTACTAAAAAAATCCAATATGCATTTTTTTGTAATTCTAAAAATTTAAGATCATAGAAATGTTCCTCATGTTAGTATATTTTATTTTATTTGTTCAATTTTGAACTCGATATACCATTTCGTGTGGACGTCATTGTTGATAACAAAATATATTGGTAAGGTAGTAATCGGTTAAGTATGACATGGCCTTACAATATAAAAACTAGATCCTAATCAAAAATTACTTATTTCTATCATGCACCAACACCTTGTGTGCTTTGACACGATCGTTTCACATGGCGTCAAAACGCAATTGCGCATTTTTAAATTTGCATCTTTAATTTAGTGATTTGATACTTCGATAAAACAGTGGAATGTTAAGACTTCAAATGCACTATCTGTTATGAAGCGTATAAATGAACTTCGAACCTCAATACTCACAAATCATTACTCTCATGTTTATGCATCAGACTCCAGAGAAATAACTCGAATCTTCTTTTACACACTTCAATCTCAATTACAAATTCTACAAAATTGTATGAAAACAGACTCTTTTTCTTCTTCAAATAAAATAAAAATTAATAATCACAGGCCTCACGGTAAATTTTCATAAAGTTATTTAAATTCCAAAAAATTAATTTGAAGTTTTTATAAATAATCAATGAGAAATTTAATCTCATTTTAAACAAGTAACTAGAGAGTTACTTTAATTTATTTTCATTTGTCCGTTACGACACAGAGAATTGTAAAAGTCTTCTCGTTCGATCACCGAAGTAAAGCAGCGCTTTACTCACATTATATTCGGATGGGCGCTGTCGTACTAAGAATTACTATTTTAATTTAATTCACTTCGGTGATCGTACGAAAAACGTTTGATAACTCCATGTGTCCAGGCGCTTAAATAAAAATAAATTAAATTAATTTTGTAATAACAGTTTATAAATTAAGATTTTTAGATATGCAAACAATTTGAAAATTACTAGGTGTTTGAAGTGGACGAAATCTACTCTATTTGCAAGTCTACATGTGTTAAAAAAATGTTAAAGAAGACTCCATTTGTTCTTAAAATTCGAAACATCTTAATTTTACCTATTATAAATTTCGAAATCCATTTAAAATTAATTTCTTTTTTAAAACTAAATTAAAAATCACAGATCTTATAGTTTTTCAAGTATCACATGAACGATTAAACTAAATTTTACAATTTGAAACTGAAAAATCTCAAATTTAAGAATAACTAATTTTATGTCTTAAGCCTGTTCAAAGTTGAAGAACTTTGAACCTCACCATTTTACACAGCAAAGCCTCCCAAAAGTGAATAATAATCGTAAACTCAGAGTTCTTAAAAGTAAAACAATAATAAAGTTTGAAGTAAAACTCAAACTTTAAAAATCGTAACATTTATTTAAAATGCAAGCATTCGAACAATGTTATCAATATAATTCTCAAACAAATATTTTATCTTCTTCTGATAATTAGAAAAGACTATATTGACCATTCAAATTGAATATAAGTTAATCAATCAGCATTCCCGTCTAGTAGAATCATTCATTCCTCGAGTCTTTTGATTACTTTTGAAATAGATAAACAGAAAATTAACTTGTGATCGATTTTAACTGAAATTATTAATTGCCGATAAATATTTCGCGATTGATTCAAATCGTGTAGAAGGCAATCTTATATTGACTTTGATTTCTCCTACAAAGAGATCAAACTTGTATTAGTTGTCTATAAAATAGCTGATGAAGGCATTGCACTTTATTATAATTATAGTTATAATGCTTTCCTATCGTCCGTAGCGATTTAACGAATAAAATATTCGAGGTCAAAGATCATTGGCGTAACTTGTCCATCATTGGCGAAGAATTTTTATCATTTGTATGCAGGCGCCACGCAATGAAACCAGACAAAACGCTCGTGTGAAAGGACACTCACGTTTAATGGGGGACTCTGATCGTTCTGGAGAGACGCTCTTCGAGCTGATTGGAGAATAAAAGGCCAGATCCCCTTCAGTCCCGAAACTTTTCGGTGAATAATAATTTTCTTGTCCCTCGGAGATTTCAACCCCGAGTCTTTCGCCAGAGTTTTCGAGGGCTAGGGTCGGATTTGCTTTCTGAGAAAATGTATTGCCATTATTCACTTCTCTCCTTCCGTATTTTTAATCTAATCAACAATCAAGGTGACCACTCAAATCTCAGATACAACTTCTTAGCCATTAGCCGATTTTACAGTTTTTAACCATTTTTCCCGGTTCTTCAAATTCTTAAATTCAAACTGAATTTTAAACTAAACTTTTTGAAAAGTCTTCTCATTTTAATCTGTTTATGTTCACGGCCTTTAAAAGAAGACAATGTTTCCAAATAAAAAGATTGTATAATTCGTCATTCAAAACTGCAGATTTTAAGATTTCAAATTCGATCATACTAATTTGTAAATTGATGAAGCGACAATCGAACTTTTTATAAATTTCTGAGTGAAAAATAAATTTACTGCCATCTCCTGGATCATTTTTGATTTTCCAAAAATTCCACATCATTTCCAGGTTTTCCTGATCTTTAGGTCCAGTGGCCACCCTGATCTCTTTAGACACAATTTACTTCTGTGAAATTTTATCGAATTATATTCTTAAAATAAAAAATCTCTTTCCCCAGACAAAACAAAAAGATAAAAATTTGATTGTTAAATTCTATATTTTTACCTTAATTGGTTCTGGAGGTGTCCTCTTCTTATATTCCTTAGAAGACTTATTCATGTTTGGTAGATCGTGACCAGCTTCATCAGCAAGTTCCTTAGCTTCAGTTAGTGAAACTTCATCATCCAAGCTTGTCTCCGTTGTGCCATCAGAAGAACAGTAACCATCGGGCTGAAATTAAAAAAATTTCCTAAATATTTGTGAACTCAACATTTTTTAACATCTACCATTTCAGGCTGGCCACTCAAACTTCAAAAAAAAAATCCAGGCTGTTTCCCGGTTGATTTTCAAGCATTTATAATAATAATTATTCAATACTAATTGCTTTATTATAAAACATTTTGAAAAGAATCAAATATTTTAGAACTTCAAGGTAAAATATATCATGTAAATTATTGCAAAAGTGATTTCAGACTTCACATCCAAAATGATCTCATAACAGGGGACTTAGGGTAATTTGTCAAGAAAATAGGGGATTAATAATAGGGAAATCAATTCTTTTAAATACCATTAATGCAGGCACTACATTCCAAAGATTTAAAGTCGAAATATATTGCATTTTCAATAAAAAAAAAGTAATTGTCAACCAAAAATGATTGATTTACAACCCAACAGTTGCATTTACAACCCAATAGTTGAACTTTTAAGCAAAAGAGACGCATTTTCAACAAAAAAGTTTAATTTTTAACCCAAGAGTTGAGTTTTGAAGCCAAAAAGATGAATTTTCAGAAGACACTTGAATTTTCAACCAAAAAAGATGAATAGTTGCATTTACAAGCCAAAAAGACGACATTTTTAATAGACATTTGAATTTTTAACCAAGAAAGATTAATTTCCTACCAAAAAAGATTACTTTTCTAACAAAAGATGAATTTTTAATTCAAAAGAACGAATTTTCTGTTCAAAAAGACGAATGTTCAACAAAACAGGTAAATTTTCGATAAAAAAATATGACTTTTTAAGAAAATAATTAAAGTTTCCATCAAATAGTGGAATTTTTAACCAAAAGGATGAATTCAGATCCAAAAATATAATAGACTTTTTAATGAAAAAGAATGAACTTTCAACCAAAAAAGACAACTTTTCTACCAAAAGAAGAATTTCAAATCCAAAAGTATCAATTTTCTATCAAACAAAAAAACAGAATGTTAAAAAAAGTTGAATTTTCGCAAAAAATAGATGAATTCTGAAGCAAAAATATGATGGTAGACTTTTCAATTAAAAAGAATTATCTGTCAACCAAAACTAGTTGGATTTTCTTATTGGGCTCTATTAAGTAAGTTCTCATTTGTGCGAAAAAACGAGAAATAGTGGAATGTTCTTTAAAAATGGAAAAAGAGGAATTATTTTAAAAAGGGGAAGCGAAGGAAATAGGGGAAAGAGTGTCAAATCTTCATTTAATAAACCGCAGTGAAAATTCTTTGCAATTATATAGATTTTGGATTTTCGATGGGAAATCATACTGAATTTTATATTTGAGAACAAAATATACAACACTCGAAAAGCGGATTTCAAAATTATTTGTGAAACATTTAGAGTAATCCTAAATTATAAATTTTTTATACCAATTATTAGTAAGTAATTATATATATTTATATTGCCTATGTAATTACTATGTTAAATATATAAGAAGAGAGACGATTTTTATTCAAACAGTAAAAACAAATCTGAAAAATTCTCGGGTTTAAAAAAAATTCCCGGTTATATCCCGGCCTTTTCTCGGTGCTAAAAATTCTTAACTAACAATTTCTTCTCAAAAGAGCATACTTCGTTGCCCAGGGATTCAAAGTAACAAGAAATTAAAGTTACCAATTATATACTTGAAAACTGAAACTAAGCTAACGTTAAACAATTTTGCATGCTTCATTGTAATTAATAAAAAAAACTAATCTAATTGCGAATCGACGCAGTTTTCATGGTAGAAAAAATACTGACTTGACGATAAGGTGATAACAAATGATTTTTTTTATTCATCTCACTTTCGTTAAACTGTACTTTGCTCTTTCTTGAATTGTATTTTTCTTTTCATGGTCCAGACTTACGGACTAAAAATATGCAAAGCTAATAGTAAGATATTGTTTTTTCTTTTTTGGTCAAATTGCAGAACTTTGAACTTTTTATGCTCAAGGATGCAAAAAATCAGTACTTAATCTCCTATACGTGCAAATTAGCAATTTTAATGATAATATCTTTGTTTGAGACGCCAAATGACTCATAAAACCGCTAAGACGTATTTTTTTACGTGTTAATAACGAACTAAAAATATAAGTAAAGCAGACTTCCTATCAAAGTGTAGACAGGCTATCTGTCCAAGAAGGGTCAAGGCTCAAGGATTTCTCGTTACAAGTTTACGAGATGCATACTAACACTTCTAAAATTTCGCACACCTTATATGTACGAGCCTAATCTTCAGCAAAATTAATTTCTTTCTCTAATAAATTCTATGTATTGATGCTCCTAATAAAAATCAGGGCATTCCACTTTTTATTTCAAAATTTAAATTTGAACGATTTTAAATTTCTACTTCCAAATTTTGTAATTTTAAATTGAAAACTTTCGAATGTAAGAAAGTTACTATTTTAAGACGCCTAAAACAAATTAATAAAAGCATGTTATCAAATATTCTGAATTAAAACATGTTCCCATTAAAATTCTAAGTAGTTTTGAATTATAGGCTTTAAATAATGAACAACTTTAAATAGCAAAACTTAAGAAATAAATAATTTTAAGCTAAAGAGCATGTCAGAATTGAGAAATTGCAAAATTTTTAATTTGAATTGAGGAGTTTTGTATTTGAAATCAATTTAAGAACTATCATTTTATATGGAATTATTTAGAAAGTGATTTTTAATCTTTCTGTGAAAATGTTTAGGATACATGGATTCTTTATTTTGAATCTATTCAATTGTTCTTAAGTTTTCCCTAAATCCATATAATTAAGCTACTTTCTGAATACTTTGACTAACTTACAAGAAAATCGGGATCATCATTGCTGTCCTCGGAAGCTAAACGATTGACTTTAGAAATAAGAGTCTCTTCCTCAGATTGGCTGGAATCCTCATCAGTAGAAGCTGTGACTTCACCAAATTTGCGTTTTGAATCAGAACGATGGGGGCTGGTAGCAGACTCTGTAGTAGATTTTTCCTCGGATGGTGCTGTAGTCTAGAAGAAAAAAATGCTAACACATTGTATTGTATTTAGAAACTCTAACCTGATTTTTATGGAAAAATTCTCTTCTGAAAAAAGAAGAACTCTTTCTACTTTGAGTCTAATTAAATAAGTCGTCATTTTTTCAAAACTTGAAATTACAGCCCTCATCAAAAATGTCTTAAAATTTTCGGATTGATTCTAAAGTTAGGGAAAAAACTTCAAATTGCGATTTGTTCTCTTTCAGTATGAATGAAAGAATGTTTCAAAATCGCATTGATAAAAATATTCTCGTATCCTCAAATGTGAAATTAATTACGATAATCTCTCTCTTGTCAGACTTGTCGGTAGACTCTGCTCATTCAAATTCTTATCAGAAGGTCTGCCACAGCTCTATTTTTATTAGAAAAAAGTGCGAGATAGATGCCTGATGATAAACAAAGTCTGACTTCTGTAATGTATTTTAAAACTATTTGCCATTCATCTGCATCTTTGATACAATAATCTCTTACAGTGTTGAGACCATCCACTCCATTTATTAGTTCAAACATCCAAGACGCTGAATAATAATTAGATACATTCATTTAGAAAATAATATTACAAATTAAACACTAAAAAAAAAAGACGAAAACACTTTTTAGACCCCCCCCCCCCCCGTTTTTTCTCTTTGACTCAAAACATGTAGGCGCAGTCTTCAAGGGAATCAGACATCGATGTCGATAGCCCCCTTCCATACTGCGGGCAGCCAAACGGAAAGCGTCCACACTACGCTGCATCGTGAGTGGTGTGCTCCCGCCACAATACGGGCCAATCCGTGTGGCTCCACCCACATCGACTATATAATAAGATACACAATCCCCATGCAGTTTTAATTTGTAAATAAACTTTCCACATTAACTTTAAGTCACTTTGCTTACTTTTCCTCAATTAGTTCCCGATCCATTTTGTTTTTAGTAATGAGGTCAACTAAAATAATTAATAAAATAAACTTGTTGGTTTCAAGACAGTGGAGAAAGGACAGAGTAGCACGCAAATTTCAGAAAAAAATCTTCGGTTTTTTCTCAATCAATATAATTTTATTCTCCTAAACGGAACCGAAAAGTCAAGCATTCAAAATAGAACAATTCTTAATTTGCAGGATTTTAACAATCAAGACTATTCAACATATCTCTGTAACCATGCATTATGGTGATTTATGGTTTTGCTCCTACAATAAGGCTCTATAGTACTGAAATTTACCCTACTTTTAAGAAAATCGAAAAATCTGTTTTTTTTTTAACAGTGCAGTACGCGTTAAAAAAATGAAAACCATAAAAATGGAAACATTTATATTTCTAACCATACAATCTAAACAAATTTAGATCTAAGCATTTTAAATTGAACTTTTAATATTTGTAAAAAGGTAATTTTTTATCTTGACCCGAGGGAGTAACCATTAGCAATTTTGATGTACTCCTGAATTTCATAATTCAAGGGAACGCAAAATAATTCAACATAATTCTAGCGAATTCGAAAGAATTAAAGGGAATACAAAATACTTCAAAAACAGGTACAGACTTGAAATCAGTACAAAGTGGTTAATTTTTGACAGAAAATTTTTCACTTAGTAAGCATTTGTACTTGACATTTGCATAGTATAATTATTAATTTCTTATAGATCTTCAAAGCTGTTAGTGAAGGAAGTTGAATACTTCCCTCATGAAAAAAAGTATTGGAATGTATTAGATACAATAATTACTCAAATTTTTTTTGTAAGGATTCAAATTTTAAATTGGTAAATTATAAAAAATGCAAGTATTAAATAGTTCCATTAAGATTTTTTTAAACAAAATTTAGTCAATTTTCAAGGCCTATTCCAAAATCTTCAATTTTGAATGAAAAACTTCTTTTTGAATCTCCATTTTGAATCTATTTAATGGCTGAATTCATTTCAAATCGGGCAGGCAGTCTATGTTTCACAGAAACATTTGCCACTCAAATATGTAGTTTTTAAAGGAAATAAGACGACACGTATCTTAAATATTTGCCAAAAAATTTTGTTTTCAAAAGGTATGAGTATTTAAATTTTAAAATCCGTTGGAAAATTCAAAAAAAAAAACATCAAAAATGACATAACGGTGGCGGTTTTTCTGAAAATATTCAAAGTCAATTTACTCGAAACTCCCACCGTTTTTTTTCTCTTGAATTTTTTTAGATTTTTCCTGGTGTAAAGATATGATCAAACGAATAAATATGTTTCTCTAAAAAAGCTCTAGAAAAATATATCTTAACACTTTTTTTATCTCGCCAAAAAGGACTTAATTTAACAGTTTAACAATGTATTAGTGGAAGAAAAATGAAGTTAGAAAAAATTGAGAGTATCGATTATTTAAAAAATACCACCTTTGAAGGAAAAAATTTTTATGTAAAACTTGTTGAAACTGTTAAATTATGTTCTGTTTTGTTTTTTGTGGTACCATACAATTTTTTCTGATAAGAAAAAATAAATTTCAAAGGATATTACACGTTTTTGCGTAAAAATCTCGAAAATAACGCGAGATAGAAAAAAGTTTCATGAGACATTTTTTTAGAAAAACAATTTTGTTCCTTTGACTATCATGGAATATGTATACATTAGGACAAATCTAGAAAAAAAAATCAAGAGAAAATACGGTGGGGTTTTTGAGTAAATTGACTCAAAAAGTTTTCAGAAAAACAGCTACCAATTTTGTCGATTTTGAACTATTTTCGAAAGAGGTTGAGAAATTCTATCAGAATCGAACAAGAATATATAAATATGTATTTTAGATTGAAAAATATCAAACTTTCAACCAAAATTTTGACCATTTTTTGATAATCCTT
>CAKNWU010237903.1:0-12674 GCA_932072015.1 Andricus quercustozae | reverse complement strand
ATGTCGTGTGCATCGCCATGCTTTTGCTAGAGTACTTTTTTCAATCTTTTGTTCTTTGACTTTAGATTTATTACAAATTCTAAGGCGAAATATTACAAATCTGAGCAATATCCTGTCTTTTAAACGGCGACATGGTAAAACGGGACTGCTATGGTTTGTTACGATTTTAGGTGATTCAGATCCTCGTATTTTTGCACGACAGGATACCATGAACGGAAATTTTTTTCCATCTCTTGGATCGTATCTTCATTCACGTAGAAAAATGAATTGTTTTTATAATCCTTGTAAACAAAGAATTTGGTATAAGCAAAGTTTTCAAAATGGACGGAATTTCTTCAACCGACAGGCGCAATACATTCAATACATTCATCATACGTTGTTCTGGGTGTTTAAATGCTATTAATGAAGTAGCCAGCAATTCGAGACAGGCCACTTTTTCCACATTATTCAATGGATCCATACGTTGAGGTGATAAAGCTAATTTCATATAGCAAAAGATTTTCTACAAACTGGAGCATGCTGGAGCATCATCGACTCTTCACGCTTCATCAGTATATGTATTAATATACGAGGGTCAGTCAAACATAAATCGGATTTTTTTAATAACTTTTTATTTAATGAAAATTTGTACAAAGTACAAAATTATTATTATTATTCTATATATACATTCCTCTACAATTAAGGCACTTTTGCTATCGGATTAGTAGCTTCTGAATTTCAGTATCATAGAACGAAGGTGGTTGGGTCTGAAGCCATTTGCGCAGGAAGTGCTCTACCTCCTCATCGGCGCTGAAAGGCTGACCTCCCAACGCCTCTTTCAGTGATCCAAACAGATGGTAGTCACAGGGTGAGAGATCAGGGATTCAGTTTTGCTTGAGTTTAAGTGACAGTATGAGGTCAAGCGTGCTACGGATGGGGGTGCCCCGTCTTTTGAACTTGTAGAATGCCTTAGCTTTCTCCAAAAGCTTAGAATAGCACTCAGCCTTGACCGTCTTCCTCTCGTGAAAAAAACCAACGAGCATAACCTCTTTATGTTCCCAAAAAATCGTTGCGAGCAAACACTGCAAGTTTGCACGTCTAAAAAAGTCCTACGAAAAATACTACTCTTGCTCTTTTGAGATATCTTGCATCGTTTACGAGAAAATTTCAAAAATTATATTTTTAAGAAAAAAAATTCTTCTGGCCTCAAAAATGATTTAGCCCGAATAAAGCTGGTCGGATATCTTCTTTATATGAGCAGAAAATAAAAAATATATAGAGAAATATAAAAAAGTTGGGGTTTTCCAGCAAATATTATTTTTTTCTTAAAATTTGGAAACATGAAAAAAATATTTTCTGGAAAACGACACGTTTTTTATTTTTTCCAATATTTTTTAAAAGTTTCTACCGTTAGAAAGAAAGGCATCCTATCAACTTTAGGCGGGCTAACTCATTTTTTGGGCCGTAAGAATTTTTGGTAAAAATATAATTTTTTAATTTATCTCGTAAGCGATGCACGATATCGCAAAAAAGCAAGAGGTAATAATTATATAACTTTTTTTAGACTTGCAAACATTTTTTCGTATCTGGCGTTGTTTCAGAAAAACCGCAGCCATTTTGTTAATTTTGAACTCTTCTTGTAAATTTTCTGGCGGATTTCAAAACAAGATGATAAAAACTCTGTCAGAATCATAAAGAAAACAATGAACATCTCAATTAAGTCAAAAGTTATAGAGGTCCTAGTTTCCTTTAGAAAATAACATACATTTCGTCCTCGAGAGATTCTGAAGAACCTGCCGAAATTTCGCTACAAATAGCCTATTTTCCAGTTCCCCCTATTCTTACTTTTCAACTTTTAAATTATTTCATTTAATTTTACAATTCTACCAATCATAAATAGAATAGCATAATGCACTATCATTAACCTTTTATAAGTACTTAGTTTAAAAGGCGAATAAAAAAATATAAATTAAATTTTGATTAATTATTTATTGGCAATTATAATTTTTTGCGTAAATAATTATAAATAAAAACTACTCTTAAAAGATTTTAGAATGAGCTATTTTGCAATATTTCAATTGAAATTTATTAAATAATAGCAATTCACCCGTGAATTTTTAACTTTTGTAAAATATATATTTGAATTTTTTAAAACCTATGCACTTGCTATCTTCTAATTAGTTTAAGCGTGCCGCTTTTGAGACTAATGTAAGACTCCTGCTTTCAAGCATAACATGTAAAATGGTATAGTTAGTACTTGCCCTACATACCGCACTTAATATAACAATCAAATTACAAATTTATTTCGTCAAATTGACGCGAAATGCTGTTTTATTGTATTTCAAGCTATTTTGCCATAAATATTAGCACGTAATCGTTAAAATAAGAAATTTCAAATTCAAGCGCCTGCGCATTCACACTATTGCAAGTAGTCGCGAAAATACTACTTGGCGTGACAAGTAGTTTCGTTTTGTAAGGGCTGCGCTGCCCTCTGGCCTCAAATTTTTTTTGCCTATCAACCTCCATCTTTTTTTAAAAGTTCTGCTTTTTAAAAGAAGAATATCCTCTTTGTTTAGATGAAGTGTTCGAGAAAAAACTAAAACCTTTTTTGAATTAAGCATTTCAACTAGATGTCCGACGTCCACATTAGTTGGAAAATTGTAGGCTTTCTGAATATCATCAGGTATATACATTTCACCGTTATAAACAATGCTTTCCACTGTGTTTTAGAGTGCATGGGGCACAACAGCAAAGAAGTAGAATCTGCGATCAGGATTTCATCGAGGATAAGGTTGCGGAATCCAATTCTTAATTTCAATGTTTCCTCCATCTACTATGCCAAATGCATTCCAACCAGCCACGTTATTTGGAACCATGTCAAAAGTGACGCTATTTAATTTGGGGGCCAATGTGTTCTGCTGAAAATGCACTTTTATATTCTAATTTTTTAACTTTAATGTAGTGAAATAAAATTGTCAGCATCTCAGGAATACGAATTTATAAAAAAGGAGAAATTTTAAATATATCAAGAATAGTGGCAAATAATACAAAAAAACAACAGAAAAATTTTCGAAAGTGAATTTTCCTGAATTTTGAACAATAAATCTCTTAATATTGCCAAGAATTCAAAAGAAAGCAGGTGATTTATAAACTAGAGATTCGCAGCTACAAGTATCTATAAATGGTTTTAATGTCCGCTTAAAAACTCATATTCATTTTGGAGATTGAAGTTAAGGAAAATGTGAAAGGAAAATATTGTAGAAAATCGTCTTTTTTATGGAAGAAAAATATATTTCGGCACTTATAATTCCTTTTCTTCACTTAAAAATTAGTGTATATACCTAACTCAAATTTAAATTAAATGTTGCATCTAGTCATCCAAGCACGAGGTGCAAACGGCACGTCGGTGCTCGCTGCATATAGAAAGGGCACAAATGATGCAAGGCCGTTGACATTTTTCTGTCTAATCGCCAAGGCAAAAGTGGCATCTTTGTTTTTTCAAGAGTTTGCCTGTTGTTTCTTGAGCAGTTGGAACTTTTCCATTCAACATACATAAATTACATGCTCTTAAATTCGTCGACAGAGTGGGGTTAACTAGAGGCATTAGCAAGTGAGGTTCAATTAGAGCATAGGAAAGTTGTCGCAGAAGTTGCCATGTTGCATAGCCTCATTATTCTCACTAAAGTGGTGGCAATACTGGTCTAAGAGATCAGAGCCACCTTTTGTTTTATTATAATCAAGTATAACCTCAAGCTTACCAGTTTGCGTATCAATAGCAGGAGTTTGATTATAAGATGAAACAAGTAATATAATTTTATTTCTTTTCGGAGGATAGACTGTCAGCTTTTGATTGTGATCGTAAAGAAAAGCGGGTGAGCCTATTGGTCATGAAACTTTAAACTCTTGTGGGATTTTGGGCTTATTTTTGCGAGTGGTACCGATCGGTATGGAAATAAATCAATTATCGACAGTGACATTTCTTCCACTACGGTGAATTGGTTCAGTCACTGTTCGGACATAGTAATCAGGCACGGTTTCCAATCGACGTTTATTCACGGGTCCCGTTTGAGGTGTAGCATTCAATATATACGCTAAACTTCCGTTTATTTTAAGCTCCTTGAAACGTACCCGACCAATTATTTTAAAGCTGGAGGGGCCCCCACCTCTACCGCAATTCGGCAGTTTATTTTTATCAACGACGTTCATTGGATGCCCCGTTCTTGTATCGAGGCGCCGCGTGTACGCCACTTTTGCAAGCGAAAAGCGCGGGTGATTTGAAATCAATAATGAATACTATCAATAATAATACAAATAAATACACCCGATATTCCTAGACCTGCTGGCCCACGCAGTTTCTCAGCTCAAGGGGTGAGAGACGGTTGCGGCTCTCGCCTCGGAAGGGTCGCCGTGTGCGAGTACTCAGTAGAGTATATTGCGCAATAATTTGGGAACGGTTCAGGCGAGTGCATATCCGGCTTATTGCGCAGTTGAGAACGTCGCGGTCCGTTCGTCTGCATGCATGCATCAGTGTTTTTCGAGTGTCTTTTAAGTGTTTTTGTAAAAAAGACCAAATAACGCTTTTACCTATACTACATTTGTTTCCCTATACTGTATTTCATTTCGGAGCACTGATAGTCTTCTATGAACTGCCTCGTTGGTGCGCTTAACTATATTTTCCAGAAGTGCATCCGAAAAATAAGAGACCAGGTTTCTAACGGAGTTGTGGCATCATTTGCTGCTCCTGTGGCATGTGGTTTAAAGGTCCTTATACCAATATGTCTGCTAGTAGATCTGGTGGGTCATGTATTTTTCCATTTATATATCGGTGCAGAAACTGATAGAGATCTTGGTCTTCCTCTTCTTGTTACGGATCAGATACGAGGTCTTCCTCGGGCCAAACCTGTAATAAATAGAAAATCAATTTGTAAATTGTCTTTTCTTCTTATTACTTATAATTTTTTTTTAAGAAACTGAATTGAAAAAATCAGTAAACTTCAAGAAACTTGATCAAAGAATTGAAACTAACCTCTTGGGACAGATGCACAACGCCTTTTGCGGCCTGCTGTCTACAGTTCTGACGCCAAATTGTCTTCCCCTTCTTCCGAAACCACAATAAAATCAGGATCGACAATTGAATTATCACAATCCTCTTTTGAGTCGCTTGAGGATTGCTGAACAATTCCATATTCCTCTTCAGAAATTGAATCATTTCCATCATCCTTTCCCTCCTGACGTAATCCCTCAATCTCAGACACCCTTCTTGAAGTCATAATTAACTATATTTTAAAAAAAATCACACAAAATCTGAACAAAAAATTACTATAACTTTACATTTTTCAGGAAGCTGTAGTGAACGGTAATTTTCTTAACTGCAGATAGGTGGCTTCTACTAAAGAAATATGGACATGGAATTTGTGTCTTCCACAAATATGCGTTTAAATAGTCACAAAAAGTAAACTTAAGACACAATTTAACACCCTAAATTGTCATTCAATTTTCGAACGTTATTGTCTACCCTAGGTCTACAGGTACCCAGAGCACTCTTCGGAATCGCACTACTCTAAAACAAAAAGCAAACTGGCAAAGTACGAATACCTATTAAATGCGCTGTATTTTTCTTTTAACTTTCAAGGCCTTCTCCTTTCCTAAACTTTACTCCCCTTTACAGGAGCGTAGAGTGAAGGACGCAATTGGGTCCCCGTGGACCCACGGGGACGGCTACGGGTTAACAATGCACTATCAAAACTACCACCAGCGAAAATGTATCCAACCACTTGCTTCCAGCGTGCACCCTTTCCCGCGGAAACATAATCAACACCATATATTATATTGTATATTATTATATGGCATATTATGGTATAATATTATATTAAATAGCATATATATTATCGTAACTTCATAAATTGCCACTAAGCGCTCTTCGGCAATTTCATATATAAAATTTGCGGCTTTATCTTCTAAATACTGGAACATTTCGATTGAAATTCATCGTGCCCTGTATTTCCATAAGTGAATTTTAAGCGTAATGCTTTGTTAATTTAAAAATTACTACGTAATGACAGTAACTGATATAATTAGGTCATATCAATCTATAATTCCAGATATATTATTTAATACAATCGTAAAATTTGATTGGTACATTTTTAGAAAAGGCATAAAATTAGTTTCATTTTCACCGTATGGTCAATTCCAAAACTTGATTCAGTAGCAGCAGATTCAACCAACGGAATGTAAGCTCTATCAGGAGAAAACATAATTAGTTGATCACAAATGTTTTGATCCTGCGAAATTTATAATTATTTAATTTTTAATTTAAAATTGACGTTTCAAAAGCGCGTATATTTATTATCAAGATACTGTTTTAACTGCAACATTCTTTTTAATTGATTCACAAACACGTTACAGCTTTTCCTTCCCTTAAGATTTGCTCCATTTCATTTAGCAAAAACAGATTCTGGAATGGAAGCTACACCAGCCAGAGACAGACATGGTTGATAATATAATATGGTTGATAATATCTATGATGCTGCGAAATAAATCTTGATTTATTTGAATTGAATAAATGTGAGAGTAAAGATTTTGCCGAAAAAGATCTGGAATTTTGTAAATCATGAAATGACTGGAAACGGAATATCAAAATCGAGATTTTGTTTTAGTAAAGCCTAAGTTTGGAGTACTTTTTTACACCAGTCATCTACGCATTTTGATAATATAATATTTCGTCCGCAGATTCGTTGCCGTTAATGCCCACGTGTGAGGGAACCCTAAGTTTGGAGTACTTTTTTACATCAGTCATCTACGCATTTTGATAATATTCTATATTGGTAATTAAGGTAAAGTGAATGCTTCGTTAGAAACTTAATTTTCAATTTCGAAACTTTGAAAATTGCATCACAGTTAAAATCGTTTGCCGAAAAGAATACCAGGAATTAAATAAAATGAATGGAAGTTTTTTCGAAACTATTTAAATTAGGTTTAGTACTTACAGGGTTAAAAAATAGTTTACCCTTCCAATTTGCTTCAAAATTCAGTTATTTTTTATAAATTCGTAAGCCAGAAAATATTCTATGAGATCAATCTTATGGCGTAAGTATTTTATTATTACACATATAGCTTATTATTTTTAACATTAATTAGGTTTTAATTTTTGAAAGGATAAACTCTCACAGTGATTCTATGAAGAACTAAATAGTTTATCAAACTCTGTATCTTAGTGTCAATTTTTGGTATCTGTAATAAATTATTCATGTGGGTTACGCCGTTCTGAGACTAAAACTGGATATTTAAAAATAACTTTATTATCAAGTTACCATTTCGTCAGGTTCCAGAATTAGGACCTAAGAAGGTTTACAAGTATAGGCACTACTGATTGTTTCATTTGAACGATTTTGAGCGTCTAATAATGTCACTGCTGGCCTTTTTTCTAACAAAAGAAAAAGATTTGCTGTATAAAACTAAGGCGCAAATTAATATTAGTTTAAATACTTATTAAAAATGATATCTTATTATAGTTTTACATATTTGGAACATGGTTCTAAAACATTTTTTGTTTAACAAGCATCAATTAATACATTAAAAGCAACAAAATAAAAATCTGAATATCCTTATTTGCAAAAAATATTGCTAGGTACATACCATTTTTTTAATTTTACAAAAGCAGTGTTACTTTAGTTTCTTTTGCTCACTGGTGAACTATAAAATAATGTTGGAATTGCATCTTCCGTAAGCTCTACTTTTATTATTAATGGTTTTCTACATATCAAATGAAAAACGTACCTGTAATTAAAATTATTGCAAATAAAGTTTTACTTTTAAAATATAGTATTTCCACAGTTTGGAATCGCCTATCTGCCAAAGCGTGTTGCATTGACCCGAACAGGTGACAATCGGATGCGGCCAAGTCTGGCAAATATGCAAAGTGTGGCAGAACTTCGCAGCTCAAGTTTAAAATGGTTTACTGAGTCGCGCGAGCAACATGAGGTCGAGCGTTGTCATGGAACAGCATAACTTTTCGGCTTCCTTGCCCAGTAAATGGCCGTGGGATATAAAGGATGTACTCTATTATGAGCTTTTGGAAACAGGTCAATCGGTTACTGCAGAACGCAACAGCCGACAATTAAACAAATTGAATGAGGTACTTGATGAGAGAAGGCCATTTACTGGGCAAGGAAACCGAAAAATTATGCTGCTCCATGACAACGCTCGACCTCATGCTATTCGCACGACTCAGGAAACAATTTTAAACTTGGGCTGGGAAGTTCTCTCGCACGCGGCATGTTCGCCAGACTTGGCCCCATTCGATTATCACCTGTTCCGGCCAATGAAACACGCTTTGGCACATAGGCAATTCTAAACTCTGGACGACGTTCGAAAATTCGTCGATGACTTTATCGGCTCAAAGACACCAAGTTTCTTTGACGATGGCATCCGTAAGTTACCTAATAGGTCGCGCAAGGTCATCGAAAACAATGGACAAAATTTCCATGATTGATCTGGTATTTGTCTATTTTATAACATAAAATATTTTTTTGGAAAAAAGGTAGAAATTAAGTTATACACCTAATACTTTAATAAATTAAGAGAGTGTTTATACCTCACATGCACATGATTTGTCAGTTGCTTTCCAATCTGCTCGATTGATCTTGTGAATTCACAATTCTCGAAGTTTGGGATCTCGTGGAATTTGTTTCAGGCAAAACCCATTTTCATACGAGTTACTGCTGTATAAAATACAGCAATTTACCATTTTTGTAACACTTATATTTCACAAAAATATAGTCAATATTTTTTTTTTTGGAAACTAGGTTATACAAAATCCCTGTTTCACTTTTTCATCATCACAAAACTCGCATATCATACTGAACGTATCACAGCTTCAAAATAAATACACGAAGCAAAATAATTTACAATAAATAGTGGGTTTACACTACGCCGTTTCCATTTTTAATGTTTTTACTTAAATAAGAAATTTTCCCGATGCTCGCTCGCGTGTTGTCACGTATTGTGCTACACAGGAACTGTACGTCATTATAAAAAATTTCAAACTTTTCGCCGGCATAGCGGCGAGTGCATTGCAGGGGGAAACGTGTCTCAACTCTCCCTAGAGGATCTTTAGGGCTAGCAATATGTAATATTACAATGCAGAATATTTCATACAAAATTATCATCAAACACATCATTAAATACACATTTGCCTATAAAGAACACTATATTTCCTGAAATAAAACTTTTAAATTGAAGTTTACAGTTTCTATACTAGATTTTTTAAGCTCGTGAAAATCAAATGAAAACATTGAGACCGCACGTCTATGGCGAGGATGGTGGAAAACAGACGACTTTTTCCTTGTGGCTTCTTATATGCAATAATGAATAAATCCGTCGTAGCCTGGACTTACACACCCTTTTAATGTACACTAAAATCCGTCCTAAATGTACTCTTCCAAGAGCACCATGATCAACTCAGATGGTAATTCACAGCAGATTTTTCATTTAGTTAGGTAAACCAATATGATTCCAAACAGTCTCACATAGGAAATATCCTCATCCATTCCATGCCCACGCGGAATAAAATAGGAAGGAAGAGCCTGCTATACTGAAAAACTTACACCGAAGAATAAGTTAAGTCACGAGGCTAGAGCACCACTCAAAAAAGCGCCCCAGCTCACACCCTGATTCAGCAATGGGATTGAAAATCATTTAATTCATTTCAAACAGCTCTACCGACAGCAGGTCCTGGCATATCCAATTAATATATCGAAAAATGCGGACATGAGTGAAGGGAGTCGAGGGCACTGATAGGGGAGATCAGTTAGATTCCTGATCTCGGCGCCATCCTCACAGCCTACCGATAGGCTCCACCCCGTCTCGGAAGACTGATTCCCCGGAACCATAGCCTAGGTGTCTTAATGTTGACATGCAAAAAGTAATTCGCCCGATAATTCTTCGTCCTTCCATAGGGCCAGCACAAGAGAGCCCAATCTTGACAGTCCCGTTGACAAACACAGCGGATGTCGGCGATCGGAATTTCTCTCGGGTTAAAAATTTGGAGTCTAGAAGCCGTCTTCACAATTTCGTCCGCAGATTCATTGCCGTTAATGCCCACGTGTGAGGGAACCCAAATAAAGCGAATGTAAACCCCCAAACATCCGGCCAAAGCTACCCGGTTTCTTATTAGTCGCGCAGGGGGTGACCCGAGTGGCAGAAAGATCTGTCCATTATGCTAATAAGGGCAGATCGGAGATGTGTAAAAATAACAGCGTCTTATCGTTTCCCTTCAATGACATGTTTAAGATAGTAAAATACTCCATAACCCATATTGAGGAGATGCAAAATCTCTCAATCGGACACTAAATCTAACTCCAGATGCCGGGATGAATAAGCCGCAGGTAGCCGAGCCTATCCGTATATCGACCGACTCATCGGACAAGATCCCAGGCACATTCGGAAGGTCTAGGCCGCCGACAGGTCCACCCATTCCTCGTCAAAATAGAAAGGTCACTGTATAGTGTCCAACGAAGATGTGAAGACAACCATCCAGTTAAAGGCATCTAGCAAGCCGCAGCTTTCCGAACGCACCTTAAATCTTCTATCCCTTGCAAGCCTTGCTGGAGACTTTAGTTTATTAATGAGAGGATTGCAGTTTCCGACAGCAGAATATAAATGGGCACAGTATTCATACACCCCCCGGCAAGTCGGAGAGATGCATACTGAACCCGATCCAATTTGTCAAGCGATGTTTCGCTTGCTCAGAAAAAGGGGAGAGCCCCCCCCCCCCACTCTCCAAGCACGCCCTAATAAGTTCTTTGAGAACTGTGAGAAGCAAAGAGGTAGAAATTCCCCAGGTAATCCTGACTATAACCTGCATGATGTTAATCGCTCTGAATCCCTTGACCTTCCAGCGCTCGCGTGGGCGCCAGATTGGCCGCCTTTTTAGAAAAATGCTCGCCATTTGAAAAATCGGGCCTTTTGACGGTTCTCCCTCCAAGTATGTAATGCAGTTTTCACATATATTAATTGTCTTTTACAGAGGTACCAATCAAGAGACTGAACATTAATGAACATTAAAAACATTACAGTAATATCGGTTGGTGGCAACCAAAACCAAACTCCGTTCTTAGACTTTGAGCCATTCTCAAGATCTAAATAAAATAATTATATAAAATTTAATAAAATGAAAAAAAGTTATATAAATAAAGTCGAAACAGCGAAGTGAATAAAAATATATGGGTTGGTAAAAACTAAAAACATCACCTGAAGTCGAGAAAATTCTCGGAAAAACATTAATAATAAAACTGATATGACGTCCATTATTTCGTAGTTATTAAAGTACAATTTTCAGTAAAGGCAATCCGTAAAGACTCCAGCATTAAATGTTCAAAAAACCGGAATGTGGTCAGAAGAGTACGAGTTACATCCCACACTACATGAGGCAATCGGAATCAAACCAGGCACACAAAAAAACAGATTAAGATTATTGGAGACAGTCGAAAGGTGACATGAAAGTAGGCTCAGAGTCGGTGAGAGGGACCGATCCAGCGTCAAAAACGACCGCGCACAGCTGTCTACCCATGTAATTAGGATTAGGAGAGCCCCACGCAGGGTAATGGGCGTTGAAATAGCCGCAGAACAGAACCCTTCCATGATGACCTATGTGGTTAACTAGGCCTAGCTAAGTATATTATTGGACCCTCGCTTCGAGAGACGCATAAACAGCCGCGACAAAAATTTTTTCTAACGAGGAGGATACAGTGATCCCAACCACGGAAACATTCTCAGACCAGGGACCTTCTAGATTGATCATACCAATCGAAATGTCATTCCTAATAAGAATGAGACCTCCCCTTACCCCAACACGTCCGTCCCGTCGATCCGACCTATAGTTTAAGTATCCCGGAATCTCAAATTCAACTCTTTAGTGAGCCAGGTCTCCGTAATACGTAGAACGTCCACATCCTTCTGTAAAAGGAGGGATTCAATCTCATCTCTCTTGCCAAATACGCTATGCGCATTCCAATTTGCCAATTTTATGGCCTTGCTCCTGCTACTCATAGTATAGTTTACGTCTAAGAAGTAACGATAAATTCAGACTGATTCCCACTAAAACTTTGCAGGATTATCCAGCCAAGGGCAAAATGAATAACTTATGTGTCTTATGGCAAATCTGTTAGTTAAGAATTGCATTAACTTTAATAGTACAAAAAAAGAATAGACCTCCAAAGAAAAAAAAATTATTATGATGTAGGGCGGGGTACCCAGTATTGCTTAAGAGCAGTTTCCTAAGAGGAAGTAACTTATATAATAGAGTATAAGAAGAGTAGGTGCTAAATCGATATGAAAAGAGCAATAATAAATAAATATAACTAAATAAATGATAATTATCCGTCAAATTTAGATAGCTAATTCCTCCCAAATAACGATAACATTAGAAGGCAAATCAGGCGAGATTTGGCAAAAATAAAATTTCCTAAAAGGCTATTTATATATTCCCTCATCCAGGAGAAATAATAAAGAGATAATTCCCGAAATAACATAGTTAAAATTACAATCTAATCTAACAAATATGAAGTTTGAGTTTGCATATAAAACAACAATAAAATGATAGAAAATGACAGAATAAAAACAATATTTCTTCAGTAGTTTAAAAACACGACAAATGGAGGGCTTCGCCTTGAGAGACGATTACCTAACAATTTCAG
>CAKNWU010237841.1:0-10131 GCA_932072015.1 Andricus quercustozae | reverse complement strand
TATCACGTTCTTCGTTAGTTCCGAGATGAGAGATCCTGTTATCTTAGGAGATCTCTGGAATTCGGACCAGGAGGTAATTTATAATAAGCATCAAGGATTCCTGTACACTGGAAAAAATCATCGTATCACAATTCGATTGATTGATAGACCGGCCGTTAGCGTGTCGAATCAAATCGATTTTAGTCAGAACCAGACAGAACTTCCAACAGAATTTATCGATTGATTTATACGAATCCTGCAACAAGGACATTTAGCGTTTCGCAAGGAAGGACACCAATACCAAACGTGGTCGATCAGTCACAAAATCATTGTGACAACCGACAGACCGATTAGACAACGTCCTTATCCTTACTGTCTAAAGAAAAAGAGGATCCTCGAGGAGCAGATTCAGAACATGCTTGATCAGCGAATAATTGAACCTTGCGTATCCCCTTATTGCTCACCAATCGTTCTGGCTAAGAAGAAGAACGGCGAATCAAGATTTTGCACAGATGTCCGTCGCTTGAACGCAATTACGGAGGATACCACGCAGGCTCTTCCATTGGTCCATGGCTCTTTGAAGGAACTTGGCAACGCCAAAGTGTTTACTACCATGAGTCTGATCACCAAATGGGAAAATGTATCGTTTTTTGAAAATGCCTTTCGGCTTGAAAAATGCCCCAATTGCATTCCAGACTCTCATGTCTCAAATAGTACTTCAAGGATACATTAATCAATTTTTATCGTATATCTCAATGCCATAATTGTTTATTTGCAAAACTGAGAGGAACACCTCCTACATATTAGCCTTGTACTAGAGAGACTTGAAATTGATGGCCTGACCTGTGCTCTGGAGAAATGCTTTTTTGTAAAAACGGAAATGCAGTATCTTGGTCACGTAGTCACCCCAGAGAGTAACCGGGCTCAAGATTCACATATTCAAGCCATTTTACAAGCGGAAGCCCCCCCAACCAAGAAGGGTTTACAGAAGTTCCTCGGAATATGTGGCTGGGTCCGCGAATATGTGCCGCATTATTCCGAGGTTACCGCCCCCATGACAGATTTATTCCGGAAAAATTCTGGCCGATGGCGTTGGATATCACAGGCTGAAGAAGCTTTCCATAGAATAAAAGAAGCATTCAGCCAACCATTGCAGCTAGGCAGGCCAGACCCTGACCTTCCCTGCAGTCTTCAAGTACACACTCGTGATGTCGAAATGAGTGCCGTTTTATTTCAGGTCCGTTCTGATGAATCGAAATCTATCCTCAGCTATCAAAGCGCCAAATTTTCATTGACGGAAGCCCGCTACGAAAAATCTGAAAAGAATTGCCTGGCTATTATCTGGGGAATAAGGAAATACAAACCATTCCTAAATCATATGTTTACGCTGATTACGGAAATCGTTCTCTAGACTGGTTAAACCGATATAAAGGTACTAGCACGAAATTGGAGAAATGGGCCTGTCTGCTGGGCAGCGTTAGTTTTCACCATAAATATTGTCCTCCTTCACAATCGGCATTGCCTGATGCACTGGCATTACGGCCAGAAGAATCAGGTGTTTTGAAAGCGACCGACGACGACGAGCAGTTACTGCCATCAAGATTTGAATCAGGCCCCAGCACCTCCGGTGTCTACCTTGCTACTATGCCGGTACCAAATTTCTATGTGAAAATTTTACGTTTGCAACAAGAAGACAAGAAAATACGCCAACTTGCAATCCAATGGCATATCGTGTCTGAAAAGACCCATCGCTCTTCACAGGAAGAGCTTTTCTTCCAACGCTATAAAAGATACACTTAGGGCCTCTGGAAACGGTGCGATACCCAGTAGTTAATATTGGTACCGGAGAACTGCTACGAACAAGTTGGTGGTATCAAATGCGCAGCAACGTACGAGAGTATGTGCTTACCTGGCTTTTATGCGCCAGCTGTAAATCCTTTAGAACCCCCGAAGTAAATCCTCAAAGAGCCAGACAACCTAAAGGGAAGTGGGAAACCGTCGCCTTAGATCTAATGAGGCCCTATCCTAGATCTCCTCGTGGGAAAAGATTTCTGCTCGTCGTCACCGACTTATTTTCTATATGGGATGAAGTTGCGTCTACAAGTCCAAGCTCACCTGGACTGGGACCGAGATATTTCCGAGATTCTGTTTAATCTGCGTAATCGCAGAAATTCAGCCACGGGTAAAACACCGAGTTAGGTGCTTTTCGGTACGTCATCGAAGAGACCCGGAGAATGGGCATTTCCAACGAGCAGACATATCACCTTCAGCCTAGAAAACCTCCACACTATCACCTGGGTGATATGATACGCGTTCGAACAAAAAGCATTGTATGACCATGCCGAGTCATACAACGCTTCGGCGTTGAAGTCTACCAGGTTCAGATGGAAATCCAACAACTAAAGGTCAACGAAACGCAGATGCTTCCGTTCTACCAGCGTAAAGTACGCACAGCTTCCTCCTCTGGGCCGGACGTGACCTGTAGCGTCCAGGAGGAGACACCCAAGCAATCGTCATTGCACCAAGTTACCGAACGTGCCGTCGTTCACGGGGCTGAGGATCTCACCACCAACACGCTTCCCAATGCGTCGTTGGATACCGAACGGGGAATTAAAAACCCTTACCCTCTCAATGCAAAGGCTGCCGAGCCAAGGATGGCTCAAGGGCGAGCAAGTCCTTCGGATGAAGGACTACCTGGTGTCCGTTCTTCGGACAAGAAGGACAAGAAGGAAGCCTGGACGACCTCGAGGGAAAACAATGAAACCGCCACGACGTGAGGACCTTCCACCTCGATACGACTTCCGACCGCGTAGTGAGTAGCGGTTTCTTAATGTAACTAGGTGTAAATAGTTCAAAAATAGTCGACTTTTATTTTTAAGATTTGCTTCATTCTATTTCCATTTTTCTCAGACAAATATATTGTGAACAGTAAATTTAGTCTTTTAAACTAACTTTTGTTATTTCACGATATATTTAGTTGTAATTATTTTAAAAGGCATAGTCTAAGAAAAGTTTAGTTTAAGTTAATCATTAATCACTTAAAACATCGCATAAAGACCCGGTGGAAAAATGTCGCCCGCCAGCATGCTGACAAATTTTATTAAAACTTTTCTTTCATGCGATGTTTTAGCTGATTTTTGCTCTATAAATATCATTGAAACGTATCTTTTAGTTAAGCTAATATTAAATATGTATCTCTCGTATATTCTTATTAAATTAAAAAAAACAGGTTCGAGTGGAATGCATGGCAGAGTACCCGAGATTATTCAAGTCAAACTTCGCTTGTGCCATGATTTCGGCAAATCAGAGCATGTTACCGGTACCAGGCTCTGATTAGCTTCGCTCACGCTAGGCTGGTAGCCAACCAGCATTTTCCCCCACTCTATCAGACCCCACCACCACGGATGCCGTGCTGGTTGAGTCGCGCGCGTCACATCAGTGACCAACCGCATTGTATCCCCCACCAATTCCTACACGACTGACTTACTGAGCAAAGAAGCGCACTGCAGCAGTCGTCGGCCAGCAACCTACTGAGCCTTGCCAAAGTGGCTCCAGCCTCGAAACGGCTAAGCGGCCGCTTGCGCTGTGCCGCAGTACGGACTTCCACCCAGCAGTACGGATACGGGTAAAAACCTGTTAAAAGCTCTGCGACGCATTCCCATCGTTCGGCCTGATTTTCTTGATTAATGAATAAACGTTTAACTATTTCTCGACCTGACCATCTTTCCCGCTCCCTAGGTATAATATAGCTCATCAAACATGTACTCTTAACGTAGGTATAGGAATATTTTCTTGTTTATTTTGAAATAACCACTCTCACCGGGACATCCAGAGTTGCCGCCTAGCGGGGACCTAGTCCCACATGACACTCAGCAGGACATCCAGAGTTGCCGCCTAGCTGGGACCTAGCCCTACATTCTATACACTACACGCTTGTTGTAGGGAACCTTCAGAGTTGCCGCCTAACGGGGACCTAGACCTGATCAGCGGACACACATCGTATATCTTTTTTTTCAGATGATCGTTTTTCCTTTTTAGGACCCTAAAAACCGGCCCTCTTCAGGGCCACCAATATCTTTTAACGTGGAATGATTCTTTGTGTTCAGTAATAAGAGCTGCTGGACCTTCAACCCTACCGCTGTTTTCCTGCTTCCCTTCCTTTCGCCAAAGTTGTATGTCCCCCCTACGGCCCTCTTTCTGATCGCGATTGCCATTAAAGGGTAACTGGCTTTCGTCACAAATCGGTGGACTACAACTGGTCACAGCAATAATTTTGTTTGAAGAACTAACCCCTTTCCAACTAAACCCTACTTCTTTCCAATATCTCGTGGGAGCGGGAAGGGACCCCTGTGACTAATCACAGAAATAATATTGGTTACACCCCTAACCCTCTGCGATCTCTCCCTAGGGATCGCAGCAACTTGTAGATGGTGGGAGGGCTTATGGGTCTCATAGGGCTATGGATCTGGATAGGTGAACCAGATTGGCTGCATCGTGAGGTGTAGTACATTGATGAGTTAGAGCACGCCGCAGATTTTGTGCGAAGGGCTCTGATCACATCATGTGAGAACAATTGCCCTAAAAGCACAATTAAGTCTAGGAAGGGAGCAGAATGGCGTAATACCCACCTGGAAAGACTCCGTAAAAGGACAAGAATGTTGTGCAATGTTGGGCAAATAGAACTAAATTGCCTTCAACCTGGGACATCTATAAGACGTCCCAGTCTGAATACAATAAAAATATAAGAAAGAATAATCGGGAAGATTGGAGGGGCTTCTGCGAGGAATCGAAAAACATTCCAGAAACAGCGAAGCTGCACAAGATCCTGGCGAAAAATCCGGAAGCTCGCCTTGGGCTCATAAGGCTCGATAATGGTGAGTTTGCCGAAGACGAAGAAGCAACGCTGAATCACCTGATGGTAGTTAAGGGCAAGTATAGCCCTTAAACACGTGCCATCGGCATGGAAGGATGGCAGAATGGCCTTCATACCCAAACCTGGGAGGGAGGGTTACACTAATGCAAAAGATTTCCGACCAATCAGCCTAACGTCTTTTATCCTGAAGACGTTGGAGAGGCTGGTCGAGAGATACATTAGGGATGAGGTGCTCTTGGCCTCCGCGCTGCATACAGGGCAGCATGCTTTTCAGGCAGGCTGCTCGGTAGGAACTGCGCTTCATGCTGTTGTGGCAAAATTGGTGCAGCAGTTGGAACAAAAGGGGTGTGCTGTGGGCGCTTTCTTGGATATAGAGGTTGCTATCAGCAATACTCCTCCAGAAGTCATCTGTAGAGAGGCTCTGAGATGTGACGTGCCGGACCAGCTTGTACGCTGGATAGGAAGCATGCTACGTCGGAGAATACTCGAAACCAGATGGGGTGAGGGCCTAGTAACGGGAATAGCTCCGCGGGGATGCCCACAGGGGGGGGTGTCCTTTCGCCCCTCCTGTGGTGCATTGTTGTGAACGGCCTACTTCGAAGGCTAAATAAAGAGGGGTATTATACTCAGGGATATGCGGATGACTTTGTAATCATAGTCAGGGGGGCTCATCTGGAGACGCTGATGGGACTTATGAGGTCGGCGCTGCGCATTGTAGAGCTCTGGCGCGATAGTTCAGGGCTCTCGGTAAATCCTGAAAATACCAACCTGGTCATTTTCACGAAAAAATATAAAATTCCAAAAGTTGACGCTCCTGTATTTTGCGGCGGGAAGCTGACGTTTTCAGATTCGGTTAGATATCTGGGAGTAATCCTAGATAGCAAGCTGAACTGGGCAAAGCACCTGGAGACCCAATGCAGGAAGTTTGTCATGACCTTTGGATGTGCAGGAGAGCCTTTGGGTTGAAGTGGGGTTTAGGGCCTAAAATGCTAGCATGGCTCTATTCTTCTGTCCTAAAACCAAGGCTCCTACATGCATCCGTGGTCTGGTGGTCACGGGCGGAACTCAAAACAATACGGAGGTCCTGGCCGTCCTTCGCTGTGCTGAAACACTAATAGAAGGAAACGCTGCTGGCAGACAGATTACTATCTGTTCCGACAGCCAAGCGACACGAACTGCAATTAGGAAACCAGACATAACATCAGAACTGGTTTGGGAATGCAAAAAGGCATTAAACGAACTTGCAGAAAGCAACAATATGGCTCTCATATGGGTCCCTGGTCACACAGGGATATTCAAACCCCTACCCCTTTCCAAAATCTAGTTTGGACATAAACGCACCACTGCGACTGGTCACAGCAATAATTTTGGTCAAACCCCTACTACTTTCCAATATTTGTTCTGGACCGCACTGTTCAATATTTGAATCTAGAAATGTCGTAACTTTGGTGTATTGAGGTGAAGGTTGAACTCCGTGCTCTTGTGGCTCAGCAGGATTTTCAACTCAAGATAACGTAACTTTATCAGGAGAAGTCAGACCTAGAATGATTGTCACCTTTTTTTTTATTTGCATGATTTTAATCTGGCAACGTGTAATTAGGATCACGATATTTCCATACGGGACCGTTCATAGAGAGTAAACATATTTTTCGATATAATTTTATAATTATTTTTGTAATAGGACGGCTTACTATAAGCTACCTTAAATGAGAGAGCCCAGATTCGCGTCGGCGCAGAAGCCGCAGGGACTCCACGTGTCTCACGGAGAGCCACTAACGAAAACGCTTTTGCGCCGACGCGAAACTGAGCCACTCTCGTATTAAATGTAGCTTAATTTAGGCGCGCTTAATTTACGCCCTCTGGTGTAACCGGGTTCATAGTCTTGTGAAACGGTGTGGACAAATTTGAACTAGAAGCGGTTCAAATATGTTTTTCTATCAAAACCTCTAAAGCACCATATGGTTTCTTTCTTCACGGCTCTTGATTACTCTTTGTTCATTTCAAGCTGTGTGTCCCAATCTACGTGTCGTTTGCGAGGTTCTATTCAGAGTATTTTGACGGAAAAGTGGGTAAAAATCAAGCACAGAGTAAAATTATTTCACTTACCACTCTCACCACTCTTACTTGCTTCACCAGATGAAGAAGCTAGGACTTCGTGTTGCAAAACCGCACAAAGTATGGAAAGAATCAAAAAAGTTAGTGTACCCATGTTGGTAACAAGCTATCTAATAACTGAATCAAACTGATGGCGAAAGAATCATCTTTTATAACGAAAACTTGTTTGCGGTTCTACAAATTTAATTACTATTTATACCAGGTGGAATCACGGGGTGCTGTCTAATGCCAGGCTCATGACACGTTGCCCAATTATAATCCTGCAAGTAAACAAAAGGTTATTTACATTTCACAAACTGATGATAAACATGACGTTCCACAAGGTAAGCTCCACTTTGTAGATCTTATATGAGATGATAATAAATCAATGAAATTTGAAAATTTCAAACTTGTATTATCTTGAATAAAAAAAATTGTCATTAGCTTCAAATCCCGTATCTTATTATTTCTGGAAACCATGAATACGAATCTTGATGACCAATATTCAATTATAATGAGATAATATTAAATAAACGTTAACAAAATTAATTGTATGAATACTTTATTTTTATTGTTAATAATATTCTCTTTAAATAATGCTAGTAATAGAAGTTTTTTCTTAAATTTTAAACCTTTTGTCCACTTTCACTTGGAGTGAGTTAATATTTAATTTAAATTAGAAAAAATATATTTTTTTTTAATCTATTATTGTTAACAGTTATCTTTTTGTATACTATTACTATATAGTTACGGTTTCTTTTCTGAAATGTTGTACTTTTTGTCCACTTTTCACTTGTCCAGATAATGATTTATGCAGATTAACAAAAGTAGTTCTTTAATCAATTTATAATTGTTTAAAACTATCTTCCCTCAGAGAAATGCCAGATAGTTGCGGTTTTATCTTAAATGCGTAAGTTTGCTCTGCCTCTTTATTTATGAATGAATAACAAATAAACATTGGACATATTTAAATTTTAAGCAATCTCTTCTTGTATGAATATATTTTTCTGAAATAAAGAAAATATTTGACAAAAAATGGAAATTTAAGAAAAAACTGCAATTTCCTAGCATTATTCTAAGAGAATATTTTGAAAAAAATAATAAATTATTTAAACCATTATTTTTGTTCACATTAATCATTAATTCACTTCAATCAAAAATGGGATCGAAAGTAAAGCAGTTTTGAAAAAGCCGTGACTTTCTAACGCTATTCTAAGAGAACATGGCTAAATGCCACAATCAATTATTTGAACAATTTATGTAAACATCTAGCTGTCAGTTTAAAGTGATATTTTATGTTTTTGAAAAAATAGGCTTAAAACCCCGCTAAAAATAATAATTAGAGCGAAAAACTCGCAAAATCCATTTTTTCAATAATGCGTTTTTCCAGGATCTTATAAAACAGAATTATGGGTGTCATATTTTCAAACTGATATTTCATTCATATTTTATGGCCAATTGTGAAAAGAAATGTTAAATTTCAACTCTATTCTCCCAATATTGACGATTCTGAATAAAATTTACAAAAAGATCTTTTCAAAATTTGTTTGAATCTTTTTTGCAATGTTTAAAAATCTGTATTTTCTTTTACATTCCTTAAAATCTTTGGAAATCTTAAATTGCTCTTCAATCTTTCAAAAAATTTTAGAACTTCTAAATATCTTTTTAAATTTTATATTCTGGAAACATTCCAAAGTTTCCAGCAATATCTGTTAAGAACAATATTTGAAATATTTTAAAATATTTTTCAATTTTCAATTCAAATTCACTTTTAAAGTTAAAAAATCATTTACAATTTTTGCAGGAATCTTAAGATTTTTTGTTGGCTTGAAACCTTTGAAGATTCTTAAAAGGCTTGTTGCTTTCTTAATCTTCAAAACTCTGCATTTTTTACACATTTTGAAATCTTCTGAAATTTTTGTTTCCAGTAAAGCTTTTAAAAAATTCTAAACCTTCTAGATATGGTTTCAAATGATTCGAATGCTTATTAAAATTTTGTTTGAAAATCAAAAAATTTTGAAAAATTTCTTGAAATCTCTTTTAGATTTTTTCTCGACAATATTGGAATCTTTTAAATATTCCCTTCGAATTAATTTTCAAACAAAAAAAAATAAATTGAAAATTATTCTAGGAATGTTGTAAAAATAATTTTAGTTTTTGGAAACACTTCAAAGTTTCTATAAAGGTTCTTTTTCAATAACTATTTGAAATGTTCTAAAATATTTTTGATTTTCTCTTAAATCTAATTTTTCAAAATAAAAAATCAGATGGAATTTTTCCAGAAATCTTGAGCATTTTTACTTGATTCCCTTGAAACCTTTAAAAAAATTTAAACCTGTTTTTCCCAATCTTTGCAAATCTTTATTTTGCTTTATATTTCTTAAAATCTTCTCAAATCTTAAATTGTTATTCAATATTTTCAAAAACTCTAAACCTTCAGAGTATCTTCTTAAATTATTTGAATATTTCCAACATTTCTTCTTTTTAAATCTGCAAAATTAAAGAAATAGCCTTGAAATATTTATATTCTTTTCCAATAGTTTTGGAAATAATTTTTTCAAATCTGTTTAAATATTCTCTTCGAATGAATTTTAAAAAACCATTTTTGAATAAAACCGCGACTTTCTAACGCTATTCTAAGAGACCATGAAGTTTTTAGAAAAAAATCAATTTTAGTTGAGATCTGAAATAAGAAACTTTCCGATAGAATTACAATTTTCAATAAGAATAAGGGCTTTACTAACAGAATTCTGAATTTGATTCAGAACAAAAAAATTTCGAAAAATAATTATAATTTAGATCTAAAACCAGGAATCTTTCTAATAAATCAAAGTAATTTTATGTCTGAATGGGGGATTTTTAAAAAGTACAATCGTTTTGATCAGGAAGAGCAAAATTTTAAAAATAATTATAATCCTGATTTGGTACAGATAATTTTTGAAAATAACTATAATCTTTAATTACAAGACGATATCTTCGAGAAAAATTATAATTCACAAATTAAATAGTGTAATTTACAAAATAATTCTAATTTTGACTTGGCAGGGTAAGTTTTTAAAAATAATTATAATTTGAAAAAAAAATTATCATTGTTAATGGGAACAAGAAATTTTCCAAAAGGTTTTTCGAATATGTTTAAACTTAAATCTGTCTTGCTTCGTAGATCACGAGGCTTAGTTTATGAA
>CAKNWU010237813.1:0-13307 GCA_932072015.1 Andricus quercustozae | reverse complement strand
AGAAGAAATTTGTTGCAAAAGTAATTCAAAATAATTTTTTATAATGTTTTTAATATATTGTATGTATTCTCAAAAAATCCATGTTTGAATTGCGCGCCAACTACGGCCAACCAGTGCGCGGCCCGAACGCAAGTGCAGTAGCAAAAGGCGCCCACGTTGGCATCACTGATTTCGTACTTCAGAGCATCGGAGATTCGGAGTACGATTTTGACAGGTGGCATGAATGCGTGTTTGCTTTGCTGCTTACAACTACAGTCTTATGGTCTTCACACACAGGACATCCCAAATTTTTACCCACTTTTCTCCATTTCGCCACGTATTTCGCAAAATCTAGGTTCACAATCATCAAGTCGTGTGGGTCTTCGAATACAAGACAGCTCCAGAGATTGCTTCTGTGATGTCAGAATTGTGAGTAAGAAAATAAATTTGCGAACGGTTCTCGCCGTTCAAACGCTGTCTTCTGCTATCTGCAGATTGCTCCCTTTAAAAAAATTTTATAATTTCATTAAAAATAATAATTGCCTCTGCAAAAGGCGTAATTTCTCTACATTTTATTGATCCCAGGATCTCGCAAATCCAAAAATATTTTACAAGTTTTCTTTCTTTCGTTCTCAAATACTTGAGAAAAATTATATCGATGGGTCCTAAAAGAAAGTACGCAACTCACAGTGAAGGATAGAATCTACAAATAGAATCTACGCAACTCGTAGAGACGGATAGAAACTACGTAACTTCATTTTTTCGGATTTTGAGTTACCGTCCGAAACTAGTAGTGTGTTGAAAGCCGTAATGTAAACGCTTCAATTTTTCTATTTATTGGTTTAAAGCGTATTAATAAATAAATAATACATTCACGCAACTCGTTTTTTCCCGTGGATTCCGTGATGAAAGTACGTAACTCGACTGAAATAGTTCCGACTTTCACCGTGGCGCCAGTTTTGCTGTCAATGATTTGCATTGATTATAATAAACCTAACCTCAATCGAAGTAATATAATCAGATATTATGTAGATTAATGTTTATAATTCATGAATAGTCGATTGAATTCGTAACTTCTAAAAAGTTTGAGGTTAGATCAAACACCACACTATTGCAATTACATCGAAAACATCACAAAATGTTTTAAACGTAAAGTTCAGGTTATAGTCTAGTTTTCGGTGATTATAGGGTCCCTAGGAATACTTTATTATCTCTGAAATTATTACACTTGAATTGTGAAGACTAATTAAACTTTGAACACGGTCTACTGAAAACTAGCATTTTGTTACTTGCGTACTTTCTATCCGTCTCTACGAATTGCGTAGATTTTATTTGTCAGCTCGAGTTACGTAGATTCTATCCGTCACTTTGAGTTTCGTAGTTTCTTTTAGGACCCATCAATATATTGAGTAAGTGACGTACCTATAAAAAAATTCCAAGTTTGATAGAACCAACACCCTCGATCTCTTCAGTAAGTCAACACTAATTATACATTCTTTGCTCAGTTTCGTTCTCCGGTAATGATAGAGGTCTCGTTGCCGCGGGCCTCACATCCTTTCTTTCCAGACAGTTTGCGCAGGCAACAGCACGTGTTTCACGCAGCGGTACATGTGAGCTATATAACTCTTTCGTCGAGGAATTTGCAAGTCACTCATTGGCGTATATATTTTATTTTTCACCCGCTCTTTTTATGTATTTAAATATGCCTAATAAAATTATGCTAAACCGTTTCAATATGTATGGAAAGGGTTGGTCGAAAAAATATAGAAGTCAATAAATTATTAGCATTGAAAAACTTTATTTTGGGTCCCTTTTGATCGGTAAAAAATTAGAAGTCAATCGACAAAAATCCTGATGTTGCGCCAAGCCAAAATAATAATATAATATTCTAACATTTCAAAAATCTTGTGTGAAATATAGTGATAAGACTTTAGCATTAAATATGGACTAAAATTTCCACTATATTCCGAATTAAAGAAAATAATTGCGACCTACCCTAATGCGCGAGTTAACTTACTTCACTCGTGCTTTATAATCTTTATTTTACGAGCTTTTCTTCAGTTCTTGTCTCCAGTTCCACGTGCTTCGGGTACTTCTTCATATTCTTCGATCGCAACAGTTCCCTTTTTGGAAGCTGTCTGCTCAGCACTCTTTCTTTGTTTTGTGCAGCATTTTCTCGCCTATTTGTAAGCTCTTTCTGTTTATCTGCCTGTGTGTCTGATCATTTTCTGCGTACCATTTAGGAGACACCTTCGACATACATGTGACGGCTTGTTTCATCAGTGCTTCTTTGAGTCCTTTCTCATTTCTACTTAGTGGGAAGTTGCCTTCGAATGTTTGCAAGTTCGCCGTCACAATATTTCGGAATTTTTCAGTCGGCCTCCTGAGTATAACCAAGTGCCAACTTTTTTTCGTTTCTCGTCTCGGCACTATATGTATTTTTCGTTTACGTTATCCACTTGAGCATCAGGAGGTTTCTGCATTTCCTCGAGGCATCGGTCGCACTTGTACGCCTTGATGGTCTTGTACACCGTACATCCTTCAAAGCATGGTATAGACATTCCTTCGAAAGTTCCAGACATTTTGTTGAAAGGTTATGATTCTTGTAATTCCGCTGTCGATGTTTTCTGCACGTCCGCTATCGATGATTGCTGTTCCTCTGCGTTCTTAACCGGTTGATTTTCTTCATCAACGTCCTCTTCGTCACAGTGCTCTTGGTCATCGTCCTCTTCGTTAACTCCATCGTCATTCAACTCCTCTGCAAGTTTTTCTTACTCAGGAATATCATCCTCATCGAGTTGACCGGTTTCCACAAATGTCATCGTTCTCACTGTGTTCTTTTTTTCTAGCGCGTCGAAATTCTACAGTTGCTGATCCATCTCATCAATTGTGATCGCTGGCAAATAATAGACATCATCAGGAGCAACGGTTCCTCTTCCTGTGGATTTCAGATTCTTAACAGCAACCATGTGACGCATCGTTCGACGCACCATTCGAGCAGAAGGGTTCGGATTATACCCTCCGCGTCCTCGGATTCTAGAAAAACAGAGTTCCCACTGAATCTGTGTTGCAAAAAGTCGTCAACATCTGAAAGGTGGTGTACTTTGCAACCATGTCGTGATAAAGATTCAACAGCCCTCGAACAGTCGCTACGAAGCCCTTAAAGGAAGATATCTTTGTCAGCTTTCCAGTTTTTTTATCCTTGACGTGGATTGCAGGTCCCCAGACTAAAAAGTCTTCCAAGACTTGAATACATCCAGAATTTTTCCAGACAAAACCCGCTATTTGGATTAGAATCGAAGATGTTGCTGCTATTGCAAACATCAGATATATTGTTTATTTTTTCAAGAAACCAAATCGTCTTGTCCGTTGTTTCTAAGCATATAATCTTTGCCGTCTTGGCCGCTTCCATAGCATATCTTATTTTCTGACATACAAGTTGGAAAGCCAATCTGGCATTCTGCCTTTGAAAATTATTGGGTGATAGGTGTTCCAAACCTATATGACCCAGAGTATTAGACAGCTTGTTGTTTTGATCTGCGTTGCAAGTCGTAAAGACGTCTTTAACAGCAACTTCTTTGCCATCGACCATCAAAATCCCATATCTTTGCCACGTACTCACAATGTTTTTCAGTTCATGTACAAAATCATATACGGCAAGAACTGTTTTAACACCATGTTTGAAAAATGGATTTTCTTTGGTAAATCCTAGTTTCTTATAAGCTCCAATGTTAGGTCTCCCTTGAGCGCAAACAAAACATCTTTACATCAGCCCCGCATTCCTCTGCTTTATCAATGCTTTGTTTGATCAGTGTTGCTAGGTTCTCTGACTTCAGACTACTGTGGGCTAGGACATTTAAAATCACACCGCGCCATCGATAAATGGATCTAAGTCATTGAGAGTGAATGTTAGCTATTTGTTTGCAAGTTTATGGGTGCTACCTTGGTTGACCGTGGTCTTCGAATCCTTCGATGATATCCATTTTTGAATCGTATACCAAACGTCTCATTATGTCCATTTTGTCCATTTTACTTATACATTTTCTTGCACATTCTGGCAACTCTTTTTAACTGAATTTTTAGCCTATGCGTAATAGGTTCAAGGAATTCGGGGTAGATCTCTGTTTTAGCTATGCTCTTATCAATAGGTCTGGGATGTGGTGGCGTTAATCTTATCCTATTGTAGTTAGCTGCTGAGTTAAAGTGCACAGAAAAAAGTCTTAAATTCATGTTGGACTTGTTTTTATTTTGGGCTCAAATTAAGCAGATAACTCAATTAAAGCATGAAGATTGTCTTTTAATAAGTTCTAATGGGTATAAGACTGAAAGGGAAACATTATTGAGACTTAGTTTTAAATATTAATCTTGAAATTAGCCGTATTAGTCTAAGTAATGGAGTATGATGTTATTGGATAAAAAGGAGATCAAGAAGAAAATAATTTGTAGCCCTCTAGAGGCGAAATTCTAGAATCGGAAATTAGACGAACGTGTGACGTCACCAAAGCGGCAATGAACGACGCTGTGGTAAGCGAAAATAGGAAGAGTTTTTGATTATATGCATCAAAATCAAGTAGTGAGTTTATTTATGTGCAGGATCGTCACTGCTTTTCAAGGTAAGTAAATTATTGAAACTCAATTTTGTTCTGAAATGTGCCGCACATCTTTTATATTTCACATTTTGACTGACCTAACCTAAAAATCTGTAGAGTGTGCGTCTTGATGTGAAACATTTCCTTCTAATCAATTTAATCAATAGCATCAATAACCATCTTTTAATCAATCCTTTCAATCATTTTAACTTTTAATCCTTTTCATGAAATTTTTAAAATCATATATGTATGCATAGTATTGCTTCAAAAAGTGCGTTTTCTTAATTTTCTTTTTTGAAAAATATCCATATATAGTCAAACTTTTTATTCTCAGAGTCCTTAGACATATACATATTATATACTTTGTTTTGTAGGTTACGAAGATTAGGAACAAAACAATTTTTAGCCCTTAGAGGCGAAATTCTGGAATCGAAAATCAGACGAAGTTCTGACGTCGCCTAAGCGGGATCAGATGCTTATTTCAAAATCGCATATTGAGTTAATTCATGCTCGCATTGTGGCCTGCGAATAATTTTTAGTCTGTAGAAGGTCTTCACTTGAGCCCGCATTCTGCCTTGCGACTAGTTTCAATCCCCACAGTGACTAAGTCCAAGCCCACATTCTTACTTGAAGATACTTTTAAGCCCATAAAACTGCTTCTCTTTAGTTCTACAAGCATTTTCTTTTAAAACTCCAATCGTATGCTAGTTGTTAGATAAAGTGGTCTTCTTTTTGTTACACCTTAAAATTAGTTCATTCTTGGGCTTGAATCAAGACCTTTTTTTCTGTATGCCACTGAGTTGCCAAATGCATCTCTCCCTGAGAATATAGCGCTTGTCTATTGCCGTCAGGCCTAAGCTGCATCTTTATCATGGGCCTACGGATTTTTTTTTTCACTCCCCAATGATCCAAGAACTCATCGACGTCATATTCATTGTGGTCTTTGTAGGTTCTGCGCTTCCAGACGCAGTTGCTATTTCCTGTTGCTTTGACATCGTTTGAACAAGAGAGCAAAGTCCGTCATTCTCTGCTCTTAAGCGAATAAGAGTCGTAAACGTTCTCCTCTTCTTTTTCTTTGGGCACTTTTTCTTTTGCAGCACTTTCGCCATTTTCTCCTTAGAAAAAAACCTGTAGAGGAGAATTTGGATCATTATTACTTACCTCATATTTCAACACTGCTTTCCCCGGATCAAACTCATACATGCAGCCAAGCACTTGCTCGTGATGGATTGTAGTCGCATTGCGTACCAAATTACTGTGGTCGGTTGTTGTGAAGGAATCACTTTTAAAATGATCTCCGCATATCCTCAACTTTGTCGTCCTCTTGTTCTGCTCAATTCCTACAAGAATTTGAAGAAATTAATGTTCAGCAGATAAATAAGTAAATTATAAACCGCAGTAAATCACACCTATGGCCACGTCTCACGTGACCTCTATGTCTAGTTATATTGTTTGCGTTAAATTGTTATAATGAATATATTGTTTCATTCTTAATTTAGAGGACTGAAAATTATAGCGTGGGTTTATAGTTTTTAACCAGAACTCTTTGAATTGTTCAATTTATAGAAGTTAAAATTGGTTAATTTTGCAGGTTAACGGCATTTGTAAATTATTGAGTGTTTAAATAAAAAATTTCTTATCTAAAAATGTTTCAAGCTTCAATTTTAGAGGTGTAAAATTCAAGAGTTCCACTTTCAGTGGTTTAATTTGCAGTTTAGTTTTGGTTATTTTTTTTAGTTTTAAGACGGGCGAGAAGCCTATGAGAAGATCCTCTGACGCTCAAGCTATAAAGCCTATGTGCCACGTTAGTTTTGGTTACATGAAATCAAGAAAATTTCACATTTTGAAGAGTTCGAATTCTTTAATGTTACTGTACGTAATAAATGTTCGCGATCCGCGAAAATCCGGTAAATGGCCAGAAATTTTATCGTCGAAAAATAATTTAAGTTCTAATTTAAAAACTGTTCGCCTTTAAAACATTTTTATAAAATCAGCTTTGAGGGTTCGAATCTTGTAATATATATCACCCCGCAGTTTTTTGCGAACCAGAAATAGAATAGTTGTATTGTTTGTTACAAAATTTATTTCGCAAGAAGAGAAAATCAACAAAATAGTTACTTTTTCAACGAGGGAGGTGAATTTTTAACTAAAATTTCAACAAAAGAGTTAACCCAAAAGATGATTTTTTAACCCAGAGGATTAATTTTTTTTTTAATTGAATAGTTAAATTTCCATCCGAGGAGATGAACCTACAAAAAAAATGAATTTCTAACAAAGTATGTGGTTCAAATTTCAACCAAGCAGCTGAATCTTGTTGGGTTCTATTAATTTAGTTCGCATTTAAGGCCATGTAACGAGTATAACAGCTGATCAAGTCAGTCCTCAGATCAATATTTTTTCACCCATATTTAAAAATAAAACTTAAACTAACCCGGAAATATTTTCGGAAAATATTAATAAATATTAAAGGACCGTTTGTGGCAAGGCACAGAGTTGGGTGAAGAAAAAAGTTTATTTATGAAAATCATAAATATCGACCCATGCATTTAGGCTTCACGGCAGATGTTTGACTTCTATCTTTCTCTGTCGGTAAAGAGGAAGTTCGTTGTTGGTAACTTTTTCTTTTTTTTTGTTAGGCTGCAGGTGGCGCCAGGTGTGATCGATTTGATTTCAAAATTATCATAAGATACAGGTTCGATAATATCAATCAAAGTAATGGAAAAAATGGCAGATACCATAATTTCATACAAATGTTGCGATTTGAATGAAATTCAGTTTCACAAAACTTTTCAGGTTACAGAATTCGAATATAACCTCAAAATTAAAAAAATCCAAACATGCAATATGGATTTGCATGCAATCCATGAAACTTATAGTTTCGTAATATTTTTTAGGTTATAAAATTCAAATCTAACCTCAAAATGTGCAAAAATGAAATCATGTGTTCTACAGCACGGTCGGTATGTTTTTCAATTTGTAATTAAAAAATTTTTTTTCACAATTGTAAATAGTTTGGACCCAAGCCGCCTTCCTTCGAGCCTTCTAATTAGCGTGCTAAAATTTCAAAACGATATCTCATTGCGTGTGGACGTAAGTTTACATTGGAGAGTATCGATAGTAAATTTTTTTTTCATAATTTCCATCCAAAAAGAGTAGAGCCGTAAACTGTAGTGTCTCCTCTTACATTTCCCAAGCTTTCAGCGCGATATCTTATTTATTTTGGACGTAAGTTTACAATGAAAAATTGAGGACTAGCTTGTTCACGTGACCCACTCGTTACATGGCCTTAAGCGAAAAAATAAGAAAACAGGGAAAGGGTATATTTCTTCAAAACAGAGAAAAATGAAGAAATCTTTCAAGAATGTATCATGTGGAACCGTACTAAATGTAAATTTCCACTGACTCTGTACCGCCTCCTACACCTCCTGTTTCAGCCATATTTTTTAACGTCACTCAATCCCCCCTGAAATTGGTAATGCAGTTTATGGACGGAAAAATATACAACAAAAATCGACATGACCCAGGAAACGAAATTGGAATTGAAGAAAATTTTAAAAATTTGGAGTTTGGTATTTGATATAATGCATTATGGCGATTTGTGTTGACCCTCTAGCATTAAATAAGTTTGTGTTTCTTTGTATGAGCTTTAGGTTCTAATAATTAAAAAAAAACGGTATTTTTTCATCAGACGTTTAGACTCATGTGGATGTCCTCTTCAGTGATTTATTTATAAACAAAAGAAAAATATACATTTTCTGTAATATACTTTCGCGATACAGATAGCGTGTAGCGATAGTGTGTAGCGATGCTTAAGAACGAAATGCAAGTTTTTTTCCAGGTTTTTCAGGTCAAGATGTCAACTTTTTCCAGGTCTCCTTTTTGACATTAAATAATGAAATAACCGTTTGTTATAGATGTAGAAAAAGATCCAATTTATTTTTATTGGCCTCCATTTTGTCAAGAAAGCAGAAACCATAACTAAACAAATTCTTAATTTTTTGCGAACATAATTCGTCTTTGAGATCTTTGTGAAATCTTTGTAAATTCGTTCAAGTCTTTGAAATTCTTGAAATCTTTGTGAAACTTTATGAAATCTTTGTCAAACTTTTTAAAATCTTTTGGAATTGTTATGAAATCTTTGAACTATTTGTGTAAGCTTTCTTTATTGTTTGTTTGTGAAATCTTTTGTGTTCGCTTAAAATCATTTAAATCTTTTGAAATCTTCTCAAATTTGTTGGATCCTTTTGAAATAGCTTAACATTTTTGAAATATTTATGAAATCTTTCGTATTCGTTTGAAATGATTGAAATCGTTTAGAATCTTTGAAATGTTTTGAAATATTTGAAATATTTGTGAAATCTTTTTTATTCATTTCAAATCATTAAAATATTTTTTTTGTCCGAACCCCCTTGAAAACGCGCCATTGCATGCACGCAAAGCAGGCGTAAAGTAGCGGCTTGCAGCCCAGTGACGTTTGCTCATGCGCACTCCGTCGCCGGGCCAACAAAAAATGTACGCCCGCTACACATGAAAGTTTACGCCCGCTACATAAAACTTTACACCCACTACACATAGACTGTCCCCTGCAAGTGAGAATATAGAGGAATTGATGTTTATCTTTGAAAAAATTGTATTGCTAGACCCGACAGTCTCCCTTCTGCAAAGTACGCTATGTCTTCCTTTCACCTATAAGCTAACCTAACACCAAACTAACACCAAACATCCTCTATCTGCTTCACATGCTTGTTTTCAAGGAGGGGGACAAAAAGTATTGAAAACGCGCCATTGCATGCACGTGAAACAGGCGTAATGTGACCGCTTCCAGCCCAGTGACGTTCGCACATGCGCACTCCGCCGTCGGGCCGACATAAAACTTTCCACCCGCCACATCAAACTTCACGCCCGCTACATGAAACCTTAGACCCTCTTTATGAAACTTTACGCCCGCTACACATACACTGCACCACAGGAGTGAGACTTTGGAGGAAATCATCTTTATAAAATAAAAAAAAATTGTATCGCTGGACCCCACAGTCTCCCTTCTGCAAAGTACGCTTTTTCATCCTTTCACTTACAACCTAAAATTTTCAAGTACACCAAACATCCTCTACCTGCTTCACATGCTTGTTTTCAAGAAGGGTAGGACAAAAAGTATCGTATGTATCAAGGGCGTATTCGCGTCAAAATAGCCTTTACGCCCTCTTTTTCAAATCTTTGGAAACATTTGCAACATTTTTTAAAAAGTTTTAAAAGCTATGGGAGATTGTTGTGAAATATTGGAAATCTCGTGTACACGCCTTTTTAAATCTTTGAAATTCGCCTAAATGTCCTGGCGCCTAAACGTCCAGCGCCTAAACTTCCCGCACCTAAACGGCGGCATCCAAATGTCACGTACCCATTTTCACTTAGTTTTGGGGAATGTCACACTGGCCCTCATAGACCCTCGGGTCTATATTCTCATATATATTCTCATATATGTATTCTCATATATACCTAACAATTTTGGAAATCAACTATTAGTAATTTTTTAAGGTGCCCTATTTACTTTGAACAAGCTTACAGTAGATTAAATAAAAAATTCAAATTTAAAAATGATACAACGGTATTACGAATGGAAGAACATTTTAGATACCCAGATAACAATGTGGGCGCACAATGATGACGTATTGATTCGCACGCGTGCGAATTGTCCCGCACGTCGCGCCATCACACGAGCAGACATATCGCACGCATGACGGTGATATGCGAGCTTCATCATTTCAAATCATGCAGGCCGGCGGGTGACATGTTCAATATTAACTTTTTTTATGAAATGTGTTTTGTACGTGAAAAATAATAGGACACATAGTTTTTTTTTAATTAACATGGCGACATTTTTTACGAATATAATATTCACTTTAAAACCCGTGCCATTTTTGCAATCAGATATAAAGGTTTTTCTTGTTTCAGTTTATTTCCAGTTTTTGCACTTTTTAGAAATCCACAAAAAATTCAAAAAATAATAAAAAATGGTGAATTTATTTTGAATGTTTGAAAAAAAACTGTTTTTTTTTAAATACGGAAAAATGCAGGCTATATTAGTATCTATTATTCCTAAAAATTCTAGGGGGGAAAAGTTGGGGTTTTTGAGAAAAATGTTTTTTATTTTTTTTTTAATCCAATTGTAACTTTATCATTTTTTACTGTTTTTTGTGGTAACTATTATAAATAACTATTAGAATCGAAAAATATTTTATATTTCATAAAACGTATTTTTTTTTTTACGAGGGAAGGTGGAAAATGTGCTGCCACACACCGAGAAGGGTCCGCACTTCTCGGTAGTGTCGGGATGCTGATATCATCACTACAATGATCTTAATACATATAAATATATACAAAGATCTTAATTCGATCATTACAGTGATGCTATCAACCACCGACTAAAAACCAGCACCCTTTCTTCTTGGCAGATGTCCCCCCGGAAACAGCTTTCGCATTACTTCAGGGGGTGCCGTTCTTCAGCCGTGCCTCGGCCTTCATCTTCTTTGCCAGCTTGGTCTTCTCCTATTTTACTGGGCAACATGATGGACCTGCCCAGATACGCTTCTAGCTTGCGTGTCCAAGAGGCTTCCTCAGCGAGGCTGCCTCTCTGGACGCCAAGCAACTCCTTGTCCCCGGGCGATGGTCTGTCCGGGGCTTCTCTTCCTTTGCGGCGCAGAGGTAGCACTGCGGTGTGCTTTCGCAGACCGCAGCTTTGTGCCCCTCTTTGCCGCATCGCCAGCATCCTCTTGTCCGGTCGGGACCCTTACAAACCGCTGCCATGTGGCCAAAGCCTAGACAGCGGTAACAGCGTGTGACCTCCATTTTCATGCGTAAGCAACAGGACACCCACCCCACCTTGAGGTGTCCCGCGCTTACCAAACTCGCCGCCATTTCTTCGGTCAGTTCCACAAAAGCCTTCAGAGTTCCTCTGAAGGCCCTCTTTGTGAGACTGACCCTGACCTCACCTGCTGGCTGCTCGCCAAAATGTCTTCTGACGGCAGCCTCGACCTCCTTAGCGTTTGTGGTTGTGTCGAGGTGAAATACCTCGACCTCAGTGCGTGGGACCAACTCCCTCACACTGCCACCTTCACCCACAACCTTTTTGATCGCAGCGGATAGCTTGGATCTGCCATCCGCTGTGGGCCCTACTTCTACAAGGACCTCTCCGCTCCTGGTTTCCCTGACACCCTTGATTGTTACGCCAAGGGAGTCAGGTCTGACCTTTCGCTTGAGGTCCTTGAGAACCTCTGCGTAGCTCGAGCCCTCAGCCGGTTTGATTAAAACCGCTTCGGGGCGAGCTCGTCTCTTTCTCTCCTTCTTCTTAGTAACCTGGGTTGCCTTTGTAGGCATCCCTTTCTGCTCCTTATAAGTATAAGTTTGAAGTTCTGCTCTTTGAATATTAATGGTTAGGGAAAAGGAAAAATTTAAGGAATTTTCAAAATAAAGTTTAAATTCTTTAAAACTTTAAAACTCATCTTTTTTACTAGAAATTGCATCTTTCTTGGATAAGACTTAACATTTTGATTGAAAATTCAACATTTTTGTTTAAAAGTCGTCCTTTTTTAATTAAAAATCCATCTGTTTTAGTGGAAATTTAAGGTTTCTTAGCTAAAGATGTAACTATTTGGTTGAATATATGTATATATATATATATATATATATATATATATATATCTATATATATATATTCGGTTCGGTTTCGATTCCTTTGGAATAGAACTGAAGGGCCTATGACAAAGCCACCGAACGCGTCCTCGGGTTGCGGATAGAGGGTCCCTGTACCAAGGGTTTCTGCTGAATATGGTTACAATAATTAATAAGCAGTCGCGGACAATTGTCCAGGGATGGTCCCGAAGGAATAACCCCTAAGCGGAGGCGTGACAACCGTGCCGAAAGCTGAATGGCACCTGGGTGAGGTGTCTCAAACGGTGACTCTGGGATACCGGGCGACCTCTCAGAGTATGCTAGCTGCTCGTGGGAACAACAATGACAACACCAAACATAGTTGTAGTAAGTGCGGTTCAAAACAATCGAACGCGCAGGGCTCCCGACAGTGGGTCGGAGAACAATGCCGACTATCCTATAGTTGGGGGAGCCAATCAAGACGAGGTCAATGCGATTGACCGGCAGAATCTCGTTACTTTTAGGTGGACGGATCGACTCAGGGACGACCTGCTGGAGTGCTATGATACCAGTATGACCCCTGAACGAAAAGGTTACATGGCACGACTGCATACTCTGTGGTGCGAGAAACACCCAGAGGTCTCGCATTTTTCGCATCAACGTCTGCGAAACCGTGCCGAGGAACTCCGAAAAAGGGGTTATATAAGCGGAGCGCCTACTCAACCGCAGCCAGAAGATGCCGGCAACAGAGAAAGGGAGGCGACACTCATACCAACCGCGAGCAGACATCCAATAGAGGAAGAGCGACGCTTCAGGACCCGGAGAAACATCAACATTCAGGTTTCTCTTAACCCCAAAGATCTGGCTGAACTGGATGACGAGCTTCGTGGAGATTTTTCCGAAGAACCTGACCTCTGGACTATTAATTGTAGTGTGTATAATGCAGTGAGAGCTTTGGCAGATGCAAACCGTAAAACAAAAGCAACGGTTGATCATAAGACCAAAAGACGAATGCATCAACTCAGCACAAAGATAGGCTGGGCTAGACAGTACGCGTCCCGCATTCAGTGTGTGATTGACTACATAACATCTGGC
>CAKNWU010237784.1:0-10498 GCA_932072015.1 Andricus quercustozae | reverse complement strand
TTTTTTAAGCATTTTTTTTTTGCGCCCTTTTTAAATAATTTTTCTTCGTGTAATGTTTTGTTTTTTTCGCGTTTTAGGCTATTTTACAACTTTTGATAATGACATAAAATGTGATTTTTAATAAGCATTTAAAATTTGCATCGACGGAACTTAGAAATTTTATCATGTACTGCGACATCGGGTGCATCATGATGACTTGTACAAGCCAATGTTATGCCGATATTTGGGCCAAGGTTAGACCGACCATCGGGTGCACCAAAGTGACTTGTGGCTAGCCCACTGCTGTATACAGAGTCAGACCGAACGCATTCTTGCGGTCGTACCGACCAATCTGCCACAGTTTATCCGATCGTCGGCCCAAATTTGGGCCGACAGTCGGCTTTTCGCCCACCGCCGACGTCGATTGCCAACGTCGGTGAGACCATGGCAACTTGAAAACATCTTAGTCGGTCCAACTCTGGTTACCGTAGATCGGTTACCAAAATAGGGCCGACTTTGGGCCGATGGTCAATCTCTGGAATCCGACCGAATTTCGCACCTGGGAGAAGGCTGCAAGGGATGGAACTTTCTTCGACGTCGCCGTCGGTCGCCCAGATAACGATAGAAGTTCACCTACAAGTGATAGTTAGTTGCATTTTTTAAATATCCATACAAAAATACGTAGAAGATAGGACACATGTCCTAACAGATATGTGGTGTGGTTATAGTAATTTTTAGAAATTGGGGTACCAGCACTCAACGGTGATTGCAGGTTCAGGGGCTGAATGCGACCCCCGTGGTAGCTTTTACCCAAAACCGGCCACCCGAGTTTTTTTCCAAAATTATACCTTACCAAGTCACACCTATATTCTTCACACCAGGACCGCATAAGTTTTTACTTTTTCAGTTATTCCTGTTTCCAAACAGTCACTTGATTTTTTTTTCTTCTTCCATTATTAAGTATAAATTTTAAAGTATCTCTATTTGATTGTATTACTTGTTTGAATCCATCAAATCTATCGACATAGCCAATAACTTCACTGTCAAAATTTTTAAAAGTTCTAAGAATTTCATTTTTATAATATTTTTGATAAAAGACTTTATCTTTTTTTTTACTTGCATGGTTTGTCCATTTCTCAAAAAATTCTATTACCTATCCGTTAATCCCCAAGGAAAATCGGACTAAAAGAAGAGCTTCCACTATAAGGGTCTGAAAAACCAAACTTCCTTATTTCTCATTAGAAGGAATCTGTATTATAATCGGAGTTGGTAACAATCGATCATATGTAGATAACTTTCACGAACTGTGAAACTGGAAATCAACAATATTGATTTAAGGTTACTCCTTAAATAAAAGAAAATGTTAACGCCATGTCAGACTAGATGGAGTTTGCAACCTTATAAATTAAAAATGTTTAACTTCTGAAAAAGATCTTTCTCCTTCGCTCCGGTGGGAATCGAACGTCACGTCTTCCGATTTCCCATCGGGTGCTTTAACCAATAAGCTACTAGAGAGATCGAAGGCAGATACTTTTTTCAGATATACGCTTTTCATAGCAAGAAGTTATGTTTTGAATACAAGTTAATTTGAAGGAATTTGTATTATCATCGGAGTTGGTAATGATAAATCATATGTAGATAACTTTCACTAACTGTGAAACTGGAAATCAACAATATCGATCCAAGCCTAAGGTAACTCCTTAAATAACAGTAATTCTTAACGTCATTTCATACTAGATGGTGTTGGAAAATTGATAAATTTTTAATTTCTGAATCTGTATTATCATAACTCCTTGCTATGAAAAGCGTATATCTCACAAACTATCTGTCTTCGATTTCTTTAGTAGCTTAGTGGTTAAAGCACCCGACCAGAAATCGGAAGACGTGAGGTTCGATTCCCACTGAAGCGAAGGAGAAAGGTCTTTTTTCAGAAATTAGAAAATTTTCACCTATTTTTTATGTTTTCACCATTCATATTAAAAAAGAATATAAATTAGCAATTTATTTACTATCAATAAATTACCTATTGGAGTTTTACATTCCAAGGGCTTGAATTTTAGCCATACCCGAGGAAACTCGGACCAAAAGAAAAGCTTCCAGCATAGAGGTCTGAAAAACTAATTACCTCAATAAAAAAATGTTTTGTCTTATTTTTTAGCCACTGATATAAAAAGAGAAGAATATAACATAAAATTTGGTATCCTTTATCGCAATTCTACACCCCAAAAGCTTAAAAAAGAAAAGACATTTTTTGACCATCTTATTGTGGATTGGTGACATTGACAGGCAAAAGCGGCGAATGAACTCAGTGATCCGATCTGCTCATACGAAGCATTCGACTAAACAGAATAGGTGCGAATAAGGAATACTAAAATTGCGCAAGACTCACCATGTACTGGTAAGACTTATTGTTCAGACTTACCTTGCTTTGATAGAAGATCTTCAGATTAAATTCGATACCAGCTGTTTGAAGATAATTATTATTGTTTAACATTTGATACGTTGTTGTTGATAATGAAAAATACTACATAATAAATAATGTATGCTCTTTGACTAAATCTATAACTTTTGTATGCCATGCATTTTGATAGCATTCTTTTTCCTTATCCGACCGAGCTAAAACTTTACAGGAATTTTTTTTCATCAAGTGAAACCTATCCGGAAGGTACCGCAAAAAAATTTCGAAACTACGAAATAAGAGCCAATCTAATCTACCTATATGTACTTCATTAATATAGTATATGTTCATATTAAAATATTGAGAGGGGCATGTCCTAGCAGAGGGGCCCTTATTAGTCACATTTCTCTTACTTGTATACGTATAAATATATATATATATATAGTGAGAGAGAGAGAGGTTGTAACATGTGAAAACTTTCTTTATTTTCCAGAGGAGTGGAGCGAACATTTTCCCTATCAGCTGCTGATAGGGGCTGGAGTAGCATTCATGGCGCTGGTTTTACTAGCAGCAGTAAGTTTTCAGTGCTCCTCAACATGGAGATGGATCATGGGAGTTACAAGACACGATAGTCAAGAAAGTGCTGAAGGTGATGTTTCACTGCAAAATGCGATTCGAATTAGCCACTCTTTGCCTGACCTACAGATGGATCCAATCACCCACGAATATGTTCAGGAGCAAAAGGACAACAAAAAGGTATACTTTTATATATAATCTGAACTTTATCGACTACATATTTATTTAAATTTGAATCCTCAAAAAAAAAGATCCGTCTAGTTCAATTACATTTTGCTAATAAATTATATTTTCAGGTACTGCGTCAAACAACGTTGCCAATCGTACCAATGAGACACCAAACTTTTCAAAGACAACTTTCTCATCGTCTTGATCTTCCAAATATTCAATTCAGCATCTGCAGTCTCGAAAATCGTAGCGATTCCAGTATTGGGCTAATTAAAGTAAGCTCTGAATGATAAAAATAAAATATAGGAAATTATTTCTCGCAAGTGTACCCATAAGGGTGGTTCTTATTTATACTTAGTTCGAATTAAGTGTCCATGAAGTTTCTCATTGATTTAACATGGGAAAAAGTCAGCTTTTGTAAATCTAATATTTAAATACAATGATATGTTAAAAATAATTTGGTGTTTCAGTATATTGTTCAAAATTCGTCAGAGAATAAGAGTCAATCATAAATTTTAAGGCCACTCTTATGGGTCCCCAAAGAAAATCCTATAAGTGACAAATTAGAATGTTACGCAATATTGCGTTTTATGAAGGATTTTAAAAAGTTTTTTGTCATAAATAATTTTTTAATTTTTTTAATAATACATGTTTGTTTAAGTATATAGTTTCCATATAAAAACTGCCAACAAGCTGCTATCCTGCGCATGAAGCCTATTTTCACTAATTTGTTTTGCCTTTTTATGTGATATTTTACAGCCGGAGTTGTACAAAAAGGTTTTAACGAGGCAGGAGAGCAACGAGAGTTCCAGTACGATTGACATGGAATATGCTGGAAAGCTGCACTTCGCTTTGCGCTACGACAAAGAAATCGAGGGACTCGTGGTCAAGGTAAGTCATTTGATTTTATTAATTTTTTTATAAAAAAAGTGCAAATTATGCATAATTTTTCCCTGTATGTATAAACTATACATAATTTCGCCAGCGGACTGCAGGAATGGAACGATTACGCAATTGCGTGACCGTAAAGTGACCACATAGTGACCGTTCCGCTCACGCGGTTCGCCAGAGCATATTTTCATCTTTTTCATATTTATTCAGAATTTCACATAGAACTCAACACACTTTTTCTATTTATACATATTTATTGTTATGTATTTGTATTTATTCCTATGTTAAAAATTAAAAATCATCCCTAATAGCACGGAACGTTCCTGAAATGTTCCCGGAACGTTCCACGGGAACTTTCGGACCGTTTCAGCGGAACATTCCGGGAACGTTCCCGGAACGTGTAAAATGTCTGCCGCTTGGTAACGTTCCACTTAATTTGGAAAAAGATAAATAGAGTGTGGAGTTCTATGTGCAATTGCGAATAAATTTGAAAAAGGATGAAAATATGACCTAGCTGACCGCTTGAGTGGAATGATTACTATGTGGTCACGTTATAAGTTTACGGTCACGCAATTGTGTCCGCTAGGGTTTTCAGCCTGAGTTGGCAAGCAGTTGAACAGTACCCTATTCTATGGGTGTTTGATTTCGATTCAATTCTTAAAAAGATCAATTTTTGGTCCGAAAAATCGATTTATGAATCAAGTCTTTGTTCTTAGATTTTTTTGAGAATCGATTTTCTACTCACTCAATGCAATTTTGTACGATTTTTATCTCGATTTTTCCAATTCAAAATCGGTTCAGGAATCAATCCTTTTAGGAAGAACCCTACTAGTCTCTTCTCCCTATTCTCCTTATTCACTTTACTGATAGATCGACTTAAGTGAGCGCCATTATGGACTCAACCTGGTATACACTCGAAGTAATCGTGAAGTAGGTATCAAGGGAAAAACGTGTAAAACTACACTTCTTTCATAATTTAAGCGTATTCTATGTTATTTTTAATGAAATATTGATAATTAAAAAGCGTATTTGATTAAGTAGTGCACGGCGATTAAATGTTATAAAATCTTGTAGAAATGCATTCAAAGGATACATATACACAATAGTCAGTTAAATAAAGTCATAAAACAATATGTTCTTATATAAACAACTTTAACTTGCGTCTTTTTTATTTTAAAAATTATAACCTTGTAATGTTTGCGTGAATAGGTTCTAAACTATCTAATTAAAGTATCTAGCCTGACTTGAAGCACATGCATTGTATATAACATTTCCTTCCTTCTGCAATTCGAACTCCTCATTCCTCTTATTAACTTGAAAAGTAATCGTAAATTATATATATATATATATAGCAGGCACCCGACCGAAACTTTCGTTTCATTTCGTTATTGATAGAAAAAAATTATTTTTTTGCGAAACTTGGATTTTCTAACTCTAGATTCGGACAAAAGTAGATGATATCTGAAATTACATTAATTTTTGGATCAAAATTATTTTTTTTTTAACTGGCACAAACGAAATGGAACGAAATTTTCGGTCGAGTCCCTGATATATAGGACTTGCATCTTGGTGGCGGAAGTGAGAACGTGTTCAGTGTCAGGTGGTGAAAGGATTTTACAGAATTTGTGTAAAAGGTGTGAGTCGATTGTGGGGGTGGAAGCCCAGGAGGTGAGTAGGGTTTTGTGGGGTGAATTGGGGAAGCAAAAAATGATTTTCAGCGTGGGTGTGAGGTGGGATTTAGCTTCTTAGAGAAAGTGAGGTTAGGTTGGCAAGGAGTTGGGGGAGTTTGTGGGCTGTGAGGAATTTAAAAAAATGGGAAATATGGGGAAAATTTGGCGGCAATAGTCGGCACTATTCGCGAGAGACATCTGTCGGTCACGGAGGGGACTGCATGGAGAGGTCCCAGTTACCGACGGCAGAACGGGAGGAGGGCAGTGAAAGTGCTGGTAGTGAAATTGACCGGGAGGAAAGGAGGGTGCCAATGTCACATGGGATCCTGGGCCCAGAACGTCCATGCCTGAAAAGTGTGTAAAGTTGTTGCACATGGTCCAGCAAACAAAAAAGTCAATGGGTGTAACCCCCAAAATTGAGCCATTTCTAAGATATTGGTTTTCAAAGTCGCAAAGTTCATACATAGTGAATACTGTGCTTGCTTATTAGCAGGGCATCAAACAGCTTCAATCTTTATTATTATGCGTTTATTACACGATAAATAAGCAAGAATGTCATCGAATATTTACATTTATTAAGAAGTGATATAGTAATTTGTCGTCCGCCAACGTACTGACAATTTTGAAGAGATAATTAAACTTTTCTTTCACGCGACGATTTGGCTGATTTTTTGTTTTAAAAAGCCTTATCATACATTAAGAATAATTATCGCACAAATGTATCTCTTAATCAAGTAACATTATATATGCTTTTCCACGATTTCGGCCAATGAAAGAGTGGTACCGGTACCAGGCTCAGATTGGCTTTGCTCACGCCAGGCTGGTGGCCAAACATTATCTATTCCCACTCTAGCGGACCCCGCTACCATGGATGCCGCGCGGGTTGGCTCGCGCGAGTCACAGCAGCGACCAACCGCAAGCCATCCCCCACCACGTCGTACCCGAATGGCGCGCGCTGCCCAGCGGGTCGCGCATAAATATCGGTGTTCCCGCAAGAGGGAGCTTTTATTATTTCTTAATATTGTGCAGGGGCTTGTGCGATAGAGCCTGTAGGTGTGTTATAACCATTTTTTCTCTTTATCTCTGAAACCGCTCAATTAACAGCAAAACTTAGAACATATTTGGAATCAGCGTATCAAAAAACATGGAGTAATATGCTTCTCGAAGATGGACACATTGGGCCCAAAATTGGCACCCTCCTTTCCACGTGCCACGACGGCCAACAGCACGTGGTCGGGTTTCGAGCGGCAAGGCGGAGAGAGGGAGAAAACGGAAAGGTGGGAACGAAGGAAGCGAGAAGGTAAGAGAGAGAACTTCAAGCGCAAGTGACGGGGAGGATCTCTTGAAGAGGAAAAGAGACAGCCAAGAGAGTCCGGAGGTAGAGAGTCCGATCAAAAAAAGAGGGAGGACACGTAGGTCACCCCCCCCCTCCCTAAATGGAGGTAAAGTCGGAGAAGAAGGCTCTCGGGATGCTATTTGGCGTGATCAGGGGGCTGAGGGAGGACGTAAGGAGGACTAGGGAGCAGATGGAAGGTATGAGGGAGGACTTGAGAAACAGATATGAGAAATTGGAAGAGGAGATGAAAGAGCTGGGGGAGAGAGTAGAAGGGTTAGAGAGGGGTAGTAAAGAAAAAGACGTTTAAGTAAAGCAGAAGGAAATGGAAGTAGTTGACGGGGGTGAGGGGGCGAGATTAAAAGTATTTGGGAGAGGGTAGAGAATATGATACAAGGGAAAGTAGGAGAGCGTAGGAATGAAAAGGAGGAGAGGGCGGATAGGGAAAGGATAAGGGCAATGGAGATGAGAATAAAGAGAAGAGATAAGGCAGACAGGAGAAATAATATTGCCATAAGAGGGTTGGAGCTAAAGAGCGGTGAAGAAGGGGGGGGGGGGCTTGAAAGCGCTGCTACAGAGCATAGGGCGTGTTAAACGTAAGTTAGGGAAAGTTAAGTTGTAGGGGAGGAAGGAGAAGGAAGTGGCGTTTGTAGAGTTCGAGAGCTGGGGAGAAATGTTGAGAGTAATGCGAAATAAGAGTAGGATAAAGGATAAGGGAGTTTTCATCGATCACCATTTGACGAGAAAGAAAAGGGATGTGCAGAGAATGCTGCACAACAGGGCTAGGAGAGAGAGGAGTGAAGGAAGATCGTTGAAGGTAGAATATCAGAAAATAAGAATAGACGAGAAAATGTGGGTGTGGGACGAGGAGAAAGAAGTGTTGAAGGAAGCTCAGGGGAATTTGTTTCTTAGGAAGTAGGGGCTGGGGGTAATACAGGGTAGAGGAGTACTGAAGGTGATGTACGTGTAGGTAGCAGGGATAAAGAAGAAGGATAAGGAGTTCTGGAGGTATATTCAAGATTTTAATGTTGTCGGAATGATAGAGACGTGGATAGTAAGAAAGGAATGGAATATAATAGAGCCAAAGTTGTCAAGAAGGTATAGGTGGAGACCCCAGGAGGCGGTCAGAGTGAAGAAGGAAGGAAGAGTTAGTGGGGGAATTATAACGGGTGTTAGAGAAGGATTAGGGGAAGTAGTTCATGAAGAGGAAGAGGGGGAGGGAGTGCAAATGAGATAAGTAAAATAGGAGGTGTAAAGTGTAAGTTTGTGAGAGTGTACAATAAGGATGGGATGGAAAGAATTACAGAAAGGGTGGAAGACTTACTAGGCGAAAGAGAGGAGGGTATGATGGTACTGGGTGGGGACTCTAATGCGAGGATGGGGTGGGAAGGGGGCCTTTATAGAGAAGGGGAGAGCCTTGAAAGGAAATCGAAGGATAACATAATAAATAAGGAGGGGGAGATTCTAAGGGACTAGATGGAGAATAGAGGATGAGCGGTGGCGAATGATATGGGAACTGGGAACGAAGAGGGAGAATACACATATGTAAGTAAGGGGTGAGAGCGGCGGAAGGCAAGGGGGGAAGAAGGGTCGACGAGCGAGAGGGTGAGCTGGACGCGGGAGGCGATAGACAGGTATAAGGAGCAGTTAGGGAAGTTACGCTTTGACGGGGAGTCGCTGGAAGAGATATGGGAGGATATAAAATAGGAAGTACAAGAAGTGAAAATAGGGTACAGCGAAAAGGGAGGAGTACGTAGAAATGAGGAAGGAGTTCAGATTGACCTGTAAGAAGAAAGAACAGGAAAAGGAAAAAGATCTTGAAGAGGTGTGAGGAAATGTTAAGGCAGAGGGGGATATCTGGAAGATAATACATAGGTTTAGAAAGCGTAGAGTGGTGATAAGAGAGAACATAGGGAGTGAAGGGTGTACGGAGTTTTTTACAGAATCATTTGAGGCCTCAGATTCAAGGAAGAAGGATGGTGGGAGTAGAAGAACGCGGGAGACAGAAAAGGAGGAGCTGGATGATGAGGAGATCGAGAAACAGATAAGGAAGTTAAGAAGGTCAAAAGCAGCAGGGCCGAATGGGGTAGAGAACGAAGCATGGCTGTTTAGTACACAAGAGGTTATGGAGAGGCTGAAGGAGGTAGTAAAGAAAGTATGGAGGGGGGATGGATTCCCAGGAGGGTGGAGAGAAGGGTTAATAGTGCCACTGTATAAGAAAGGAGACAGGAATAGGCAGGAAAATTATAGAGGGATTACGCTAATAAATACAGCGTATAAAATATACGCGATGGTAGTGGCGGAGAGGCTGTGGAAGGATGTCGACGGGAAAGGAATGTTGCCGGAGACGCAGGCGGGCTTTAGAGCGGGTAGGAGTACTATCGACAATATCTACGTTCTGCAACACGTGGTGGATAGAGAATTAGCAAAGAAGGGGTCAAGAGTGTACGCGTTTTTCGTGGATCTCAAAGGCGCGTTTCCTTCGGTGGATAGGGGAAGATTATGGGAGGCGATGGAGGATAGGGGAGTGGAGAGAGGCCTGATTGAGAGGGTAAGGGAGATATATGAGGAGAGCAAAGATAAGGTAAGAGGAGGGGAGGGGATTTCGGCGGGATTCTGGATGGATAGGGGGTTAAGGCAAAGGTATCCGCTTAGCCGGATGCTTTTTGCAATTTTAATTGAGGATATGGAAAGTAAGCTGGAGACCGGGGTGGTAGGAGGAGTTAAGATAGGAGAGGTTAGAATTTGGTCACTAGCGTATGCAGATGACATAGTGTTGTTGGCAAGAAGCGAAGAGGCCTTAAAGGAGATGATGAAGAGATTGAGAAGATATTCGGATAAGAGCAGGTTAGAGCTGAATACGGAAAAGTCAATGGTTATGGTATTTAGAAAAGGAGGTGGGAGGGATAAGGGAGCGGAGTGGAAGTGAAAGGGAGTGGCGGTGCAGGAGGTGAAGAAGTGTGTGTACCTGGGTTTCGTGTTTCGGAGGAATGAGGGAGTGGATGGTCACATAAAAGCGAGAGTGAGGAAGGCAAATGTGGTGATGAGGCAGGTGTGGGTGATGGGAAATAAGTTATTCGCAGATGACTTTGAAAGGAGAATGAAATTGTTTGACTCACTAGTGATGAGTGTGCTATTGTATGGAGTAGAGATATGGGGGTGGACGGAAAGTGAAGAGGTAAATAGGACACAGGAGAGATCCTATTCTAATAACGACATGCATTTCAGCCAACTTCATAGCGTTACCTTAACACTCACTTCATGCGTAACCGTGTTTACTCATAAAGTAAGCGAACTAACCAGAGAGCTGCCGAGTCGAGTGTATTCTCGAGCTTGCGCAGACCGCTTCAATTCTGTCCAAAAGATTTTTTGCAAAAATAATTCTGAATATATGTGCGAGAAAAGACAAAAATATTTCATATAATCTAGAATTCTCGATTACTTACGAACTTGAACTACCAATTACAGAAAACCTTTAGATTT
>CAKNWU010237783.1:0-35419 GCA_932072015.1 Andricus quercustozae | reverse complement strand
GAAATGAGAGAAAGAGAGAATTCATGGAAATGCTTTATATTAAAAAACAAAATAAGATGTCTATTAATTTAAAAACAGATTTGGATAAATTAAACAAGAGTTACTCTAGTATGATTAATTACATTTAGCAATAGATTTTCATGAGTCTTGGCTTTCTCTTATATCCTGTTCAATCATGTTCATAACGGATTTTCCTTTAGAACCATACTTAGTGCTCAGGTATACAGGATTTGCCTTTATACCCACACTTGTTTCTCGGGTATCCAGGAGGTAGCATTGTGTTTTCGTCGCTGGTTCCACCTGGTCTAAGTTTTCTTACCTTGATAAGGGTGCTGTGTGAGCACCGAAACGTTGGTGAATATTATCCATGCTTATTTATTGTTATTTCAAAGTAATAAAAATAAGAAAGACGAAAGAAATAAAAAAGAGAAGGAAGGCAATTTGGTTGGTTGCCTTCTCATTCTTCTTTCCTCTTTTTCATTTTTTTCCAAAGAAACAAATTTTTATTTTGTTTTCAGGAATTGCAATAGGAGCATTTTGTGGTGTTTGTCCAAATTTTATCGTAAGATTCTTGGATTATTTTCAGGAATGTATACATTGACTTGAATGTTGGACGTTAAATGGGAATTTGAATTTGATTTTAATCTAATTTAAGATTCTTAAATTTCAATTAATTCCGCAGATATTCATAATATAAATTTTCTCAATTCGAGATTTTTTTGATTCCATGATGTTGTGAGACAATCGTAGATTAATCAGTCGCTCATGAAAAAATCCCGCTTTTAGGAAGGGTTTTGCCCTTCTGTGGGTGAAAACTAACCACAGGTATAATACAATACACTTAGTGGGGTTCATCGATTAGTACATACAGCCCTGACCATAAGCCTCTACCGGGGGTGCATGCCCTGCAGATGAGCGTGACTAGAACAGTAGACTACTAACGCTTTCAAAGGCACTAGTCGGTGAATTGTGTGATTTTCCTTTCGCGAATATAATTTGTTCAATTGAAATTTCGTTCCACGCGCCGGAAGAGCAGAATTTATACTTGGTATCAAGTCGCTCCCCTCGAGGATCGGCGGATCAATCGGAGAACATATCGGTTTCATTAGAGTTTGCAGTCCATGTACAAATATTTAAGGAAAGAAATTTTCAAGCATATCCTGGTAAATGAATTATTTGTGATTTGGTATATACGTATAGGTGCGTTAGGATGGTCCTCATTTTCCAAAATCAGATTTTTTTAGTCTCACCTCCTAGTTTTGTTTGATTGTCGAAAAAAATTATCTCCGAATTTGAGTGAAGTAGGTTAATATTGACCCGTGCCCCAAAGAACATAAAGTTCCCCATTGATTTAACATGGGCAACATGCAACTTCTTAATGTGATTTAAACGCGAAAGTATGGTACTAACGTAACTTATAATACATGATTCTGTTCATAATAATTTAGGGACTAAGAATCGGACATAATTTTTAATATTATATTAAGATTAATGATCATATTAAAAAAATATTTTTTGTAACAATATTCATGGATGGATAAGTTTTTGATTTTTATTCATTTTTGAACTGATCTTTCATTGTTTGAATCATTTTGAATGTTTGGAACAATTGATTTCGTATAGAAGTAAAAAAATAGGTATATATAAAAAACGCCAAGAGTCTTATAATGAAAGGCATTAATGTTATTATTTGTTTAAATAATTTTTCAACTGTTTAAACAATAATTGCATCTTTAGATATATAGCTTATTGAAGTAAAAAAGAAAAAACGCATTTCATTACCAACTTTTCAACAAAAGATAGTCTTATGTACTTTTTTGTTTATTAATGTTTCCTTTAGCTTTTAAAACATTCTTCCATGGTTTAAACTATCAAAAAACGTTTAAATAATTTTTTTTCTAAGAATGCGTAAATCTTCGTAGACTATCTTGGTTTAGTTCCAGACAACAAAATTAATTTTTACAAAGTAGTTCAATATCCAACCAATTAGATACATTTTCAAACAAAAAATAAGTGCTCATTGTTTAAACAATGTACAATTATTAAATTAATTTTTTAAAGTGTAAATCACGGTCTGTCTTTAGTTTGTTTTTGTTTGGTTAAAATTCAATTTCTTTCACTGAAAAGTTAACTATTATATTTTTGGTTCAATATTTACCCTTTTTAGTTAAAAGTTCAACTATTCAGTTGAAAGTTATTCTTCTTGGTTCAAAATTAATCTTTTGTTGTGAAATTGATCCATTATATTAAAAATTCTTCCTTTTTCGTTAAATTCAACTGTTTTTTTAAATTTAAAACTAAGATCTTGTTTAGTTGAATATGCAACTACTAATTTTTTTTTAACTGAATATGTAACTATTCTATATTTGTTTCAAAATTAATCTTTTTTAGTAGAAAGTTTACGTATTGTGGTAAAAAATCTTCTTTCATGGTAGCAAATTAATCTTTCTAGTCAAAATTGATCTTTTTGGTTTAAAATTCAATTATTGTTTTAAAAATTAATCTATTTTGTTGAGAATTCGTCTTTTTTGGTCGAAAATTCAAATAATTGCTTCAAAGTTAAACGAATTTGTGAAACAATTATCTTTGTGGTTAAAGATTCATGTTTTTCGTTAAAAACTGAAATCTTTTGTTAAAAATTTGATGTTTTTTAAAATTATTTTTTTGAGTGAATATGTACCTATTCCATTTTTGGTTAAAAAGTAATCTTCCTTAGTTTAAAATTCAATTACTAATTAGTTTTTTAACTGCAAATGTAAGTATTCTATATTTGTTTCAAAATTAATTGTTTTTAGTAGAAAATTAATGTCTTTTGTGTTAAATATTTAATTATTTGGGTTAAAATGGATCTATTTTGATAAAAATTCGTATTTTTCTCCAAAATTCAACTATTTGCCTAAAAGTTAAGCTAATCTATTAAAAATGTTATGTTGCTGTTGTTAAAGATTCATCTTTTTTGTTGAAAATTGAATTATTTTGTTGAAAATTCATGGTTTTTTTTTGTTGAAAATTGAACTATTTTGTTGAAAATTCATGGGTTTTTTGTTGTAAATGTATTTTTTCAGTGAATATGTACCTCTTACTTGTTTGGTTAAAAACTAATTTTTTTAGTTGAAAACTCGACCATTGGGTTTTAAATTCACGTATTTAGTTTAATGCTCGTCTTTTTTTTTGAGAAAATTAACTTTCTTAGTTGAAAATTCAACTATTGGGTTAAAAATTCATCTATATTTTGAACATTCGCTTTTTTTGGTGAGCTCAATTGTTTCTGATTTAAAATTGACATATTTTTTTATCTCAATTGTTTTTGATTTAAAATGAAGATATTTTTCATTAGAAAATACTTGGTTAAAAGTTGAACTTTTATTTTTTTTAATTTGTTTTGTCTGAAAATCAACGACAATAGTCTGCTACAATTTACACATTTTTAAACAAAACAATTATGCAAAAAAATTTGTATTTGTTAAAACAATGAAAAATTGTTTTTAAAACTAAAATGCACACTAATAAACATTAGTTAATATAAAAACCGACTAAGTCAAATTTTACACAAAACCAATACCTTCTCATTAGAATGAGAATGTAAAAATTAGTTGAAACATAAGTAAAAAAAAAAAAATACAGTCATAATTATTTTTGAAAAAATATTTGTTTCATGTGATTACAATTACGTCAAACTCTCAGTTAGCACATATGGGAAATTTTTTGGGGCCCCATAAGAGGTTCTTACAGTTTTATAATATTAAAAATTATGGCCGAATCTTATTCGCTAGTAGTAGTATTCTAAATAGGATCATGCATTCTAAGTTACGTAAGTTTCATATTATCGCGTTTAAATCACACATTAAGAGGAAATTGCCGTTTTCACATGCTATATAAATGAGAAACTTCATGGTTTTTTGAAATTTGAAGGAGATCATTTTATTAGGCATTCAAACAAAATTAGGCGGTGAGAACAAAAAGATGCATAAAATTTGTGTTCGCAATATTTAAGGCCACCCTAAGGTGAATATACGTATATCTAAAGATAAAGTTTTAATATGGATTTCCGGTTAATACACTTTTTTAAGTTTTGAATTAATTCCTGGTAATTGAGAATTTCCGGTAATTGAGAAGTTCTGCGATGGAGACCTGCTCTATTCATCAAATAATTTAAGCGATCGTGATAGACGAGGCGTTGTCCAAGATTACAAATAACAATGCATTTTTATAGAAGTTAGTTTAAATTTAAAGATTAGGTTATAAATTAGGTTCCGGAGTAACGGTCTAAGATTAAGATCTGTTGAAAGAAGGTTCTAGAATTAATGGCTTAATTGCACGAGTTACGAGTGATTAAATCGTCTGTGGTTTGTTAAAAAAGTAGTGAATTAGGGAGCGTGTATTAATTACTTAAGGTTTTTTTGTGGGGGAGGAGGCCCAGAAAATCTTATGAATCCTTACATAAGGGGGGCGGGGGAAAAACATTTTTTACTCAAGTTTTCTCTCTCTAGCTAATTTTTGAGTTTATTTAAACTTATTTTGGCTGTTCAAATTACTTTTTCTACACATCATATTGTTATTTATTTTTTATTATGTATCATTTCACATTAAATACGTCCAATAAATATAGAATTGAGAAGTTAACTATTTTTGATATCCGGTGTAGGGGAAACTATGCCAGAGTAGATCACAAAAAATTTCTAAATGTTTTATATAATATATAGTACAATTTTTAGAATAGCGATATTATTCGTTTCATTATTTCTGTTCCAAAACTGTCGACAAAATTCATTATTTAGTTGCTTTCAATGTTTTTCAAAAACAATCTCAAGGTACTTTTTTGGCTCCCAAATAAAACCATTTTAGCAATGAAAATGAAATGAAATGAAATTGTTCAACATTTTCATAAGAAAGTCATGTTGTTGGTTACAATTATAATTCCAAAAATCAGTTTTTCTCATCCCCAAAATGTATTCATTTTCATATATAGATAAAATTTCTTCCAATCGTGTTAAATATTGTGCCAAATATTTTGGTTGAAGTTTTAAGAACAATTTTTTTAAGTATTCCAATAAATTCAAATTACTTACTCTTAAAAGTGACTTACTCTTGCATAGTTTCCTCGTACACATGTAATTAAATTTCGGGAAATCCATGGAAATCCTTGCAATCCTTTGGTATCCTCTGAATTCTTCTGACGATTTTGTAAATTCTTAAAATTTTTTAAATCATGTAAAAATTTCTTGAAATACTTTGAATTCCATGGATATTTTACCTAATCTCTTGAAATATCTCTAAAGCACTCGAGCTTCCTCTAAGTCCTTTGTTAGCCTTTGAAAACTGTGGAAATCCATTACAACTTTTCAAGATCACATGGAATCTTTTAAAATCTTTGAAATCGCTCAAAATCTTCAAAATTCGTTATAATCCGTTAAATCCGTTACAAACTCTAAAAATCGTTAAAAATCTTTCAAATATTTCAACAGATTACGAGATTCCTTGAAATATTTGAAATCCGTGGGAATCTTTCCGAGTCTCTTGAAATCCCTTAACATATTTTTAAATACTAAAAGCCATTAAATTCCTCGAAATCCTTAAGAATCCTTTATAATATTCGAAAATTCTTAGAAATTTCATTAAATCTTTTGAAATCCTGTAAAACCCCGCAAAATTCTCTGAAATCCTTCAAAATTTCTCATCCCTGAAAATCTCGTAAAATCAATTGAAATCTGATCAAACTCCTTAAGATACCTTAAAATTATGTAAAATCCCTTGAAAAATTAAGATTCTCTCTGAAATTGTACTAAATAATTTCCTCAAACTCTTGAAATATTTTATAATTATTTGAAATCTGTGAAACGTGTGGTAATCCTTTGGAATCTTTTGGAATACCCTTAAGCTTTGGTAACCCTTTAAAATCTTTCGAAATCCCTTGAAATCTCATGAAATTTCTAAAAAGCTTCAGAAATCGAGTTAAATTCTGTAAAATTTTTTTAATTCTTCGAAATACTTTATCGTTGTTTAAAATACCTTAAAATTCTTTGAGATCTGCTGAAATCTTTATACAAATTACTGGAAATGTTTCCGAATCTATTAAAATCCTTCAAAATATTTTAAAATACAGCTGTGAAGTACTATGGATGTATTCACTATTGATGTATTTATTTGTGTTCACTTTATGAGCATTTTGCTTCCTCATATATGTCAAATAAATTTTCCTCCTCATAGAGGGAGGTTTTTCTCTAACAAAAGAAAAAAAAATGAATTCAGAGAGCCCATCTAGATGTCAATCGATGCATTCTATTCCAGTGAACAACTTTTTAACTGACGGTAGTGTTATATTCCAAATTTAAATAAAAATTCTTTATATAGAGAATGTAACCTTTCTTTTTAAACTCTCTAAGTCGCTACTCGTTGATCAAGAATGGTTATCCAAAGTTCGTTAAACACATTACTCTTATATTCCCAATTAAATCGATGCGTCTCGAAGACGCGAACAAATATATCATATAAATTACTTTTGTATTTCCAATATTAGATTAGTTTTCCACATATTAAAAAAAAAAAATAATTGTTTAATTTACAAATAGATGATAAGAGGTCATAGAAGGTCGTCAATAGTTCATTCGGCGAGTCTCGAAGACGCGAACAAACATGTAAGATACAGTACTGTAGTATTTCTAATATGAACAAAGTTCTTCTCATATAAACAGAATACGCCATTTTTTTTTAGAAACTTCACAAATCGGTACTGGTGGGTCATAAAAGGTCCAACAAAAGGTCAATTGATGCATCTCGAAGAATTATACCGAAATATGTCAAAAAAGTAGATTTAAAAATTCGGGTCATAAAAAACCTCCCCCTATGAGGAAGCAGTACTTTAAAAGCCGTTAAAGTTCCTCGAGATTCCTGAAAAATCCTTTATAGTATTCGGAAAACCTTAGAAATTCTCATAAATCATTTGAAATTTTACGAAATCCTCTCAAATTCGTGCATATGATTCAAAATCTTCTGAAATCTGTTAAAATCCTTTAAAATCACGTGAAATCATCGAAACCTCTTTAAATCTCTAAAAATCCGTTACAATTCCTAACAAATACTTTTAAATCTTTTTAAATCCTATGAAATCCCTTTATATCCCTTCAAATCTTTGAAATGCTATAAAGTTCCATGAAATCCTTCAAAATTCGTAAAAATACTTCGGTACCTCTTGAAATCCTTGAAAATCCCTATACATTTTTTTAAATCTTTCGAAATCTCTCAAAAACTTCTTCGGCTCTTAAAATCTCGTAAAATCTCCTGAAATCTAAATGAAATCCTTAAGGTGCCTTAAAATCTGGCCAATTCCCTTGAAAAATTGACATTCCGTCGGAAAATGTACTAGGGTAATTTCCTCAAACTCTTGAACTCATTTTAAATCATTTTAAATCTGTGAAACCTCCCGTAACACAGACCGAAAAAAATTAACATTTTTTTGTGCCCAAAGATTGGATGTGCTAAAAATGAATTCGTTGTCCAAATTTATCCTATGCATCAGGATTTCGAGATAACCCAAAAGTGAAAAATGTATATTTTCAGCTATATATTTGAAACAATATAACACGAGCACTGATTTTTTCTCTTAAAACTGCTTGCACTATCGTTTAGTACTCCTTTTTATCTTTTATTTCCATTTTCGATTATCCTGAACGGATCTCTCTGAATTAGAATTACTACAATATAACTGATTGTCAGTTAAATTCTACTAATTGCTGTAGCTAGAATTGAGTCACTGACAATTAGCATAATTGTTTTGATTGGATTAGTAAAACGACAATTACTAATTTATCAGTTATAGGTATATTGAAGAAATCAGTTAATTACAAGAGGTTATGTTTCAAATTTAAAGAGATTATTTTTCTCCGAGATATGGCATATTTACCATTTCAGTTACACACTTGAAAATTAGCAAAGAAAGTGAAGAAAGCGCCGACCGCGATTAAAATTATGTTATTGGATTGATAAAGGGCATCCAAGGGTTTTTGAGTTTTTTAAATATAAATTCAAGCTAATATTTGCGAAATTCAAGATGGTGGATTTTGCTTGTTTTTCAGTGTAAATCTAAAATTTTTAATATGCCATATGTCAGAAAAATAGAATCAGTTCGGGATGATCCAAAATGGAAAAAAGGTGAATATGAGTACTAAACGATGGAATTACCAGTTTTAAGGGGGAAAATAGCAGCTCATGTTCTATTGTTTTAAATACGGCTGAAAATGGACATTTTTCACTTTTGGATTGAGATATCTCGAAATCCTGACGTATAGAAAAAATTTAGACAATGGATTTGTTTTTAGGACATCAGAATCTATCAGTGTGACTTAATCCGGTCTTTGGGTACACATTTTATTGGCCTGTGTAATCATTTGGAATCTTTTGACATACCCCAAAACTTTCGAAATCCTTTGAAATCTTTCTTAATCCCTTGAAATCTCATAAAATCCCTGTAATGCTTTAGAAATCTAGTTAAATTCCATAGCGATTTTGTAAATCTTTGAAATACTTTATCGATCTTTGAAATACCTCAAAATCCCTTGAGATCTGTTGAAATATTTATAGAAATTACTGGAAATCTTTTGAAATCTTCTTTAAGGTGAAAAATAGTCGCTACATTGTGGATATGTTCAGTAAAAAATGTAGAATCTTACATAACAAGGAAGAAGGCTCACAACAATCTTACGAACCCCTAAAATAGGGAGGATGTGGTCTAAAATTTCAAAAATCATCCTTACGTAATTAATCCATGAGAATTTTTAGAAAACTAAAGATTTTTTAATAAAATGCTGGTTGTTCAATCAAATGTAGCTTCCAGAAGAGAAACTGTATAAATATTTAGTTTCATTAAATGTCCATCACTGCGCTGCGTATGCACATTTGAAACTGTGCTTCCAAACTCCCGTACACCGATTACCTTCATGACATAGCAACTTTGATTACTTCATCCAACACACGCATCTAATAGACTCTGTCACACTGTAACCATCCAAACTTGTAGGGTGGATTCTACATTACATGTGTTCATTTCCAAAATTTCAGCAGACTAGTTTCAACAACTCTGAACTGTTCTGACACCTTGGGCTAAAGGGATTTGGTTGTTGTAAATTCCTTGATTTAATAGATTCACTTTTTGAATTACTAGAAAACAAACACGCGTGCTGTATATTCGATTATTTCTTTTATCTCATGAAATTTTTTAATGTAAAAATAAAATTAATATAAATACAACATTTTTTATAGTGTCTATTATCTTAAATAAAAGAAAAGAAAAGCAAGGACAATATTTTTGATAATTACTGACTTCCGGTGAAAAACGCTAACATACCCTAGCATTCTTTAAATATTGTACGTTAGGGCAGTCGAAAATTTTGTTTGAACTTGCATGAATATCAATGAGTTTTTCTATTTAATTAATTAAATTTTTTTTAAATGTTATTTAGGGGTTCCGCAAGCTCCATGAAATTTAACATCTATGCCCCATGAGAAAAAAAGACGTTTTTGTAAATTATATTCAGAATCGTCAACATTAGAGAAATCGAGTTGAAACTTTACATTTATCTTCACTTTATCTCTTCACTAATTAGCCCTAGGATACAAATAAAAAATTACTTTTTAAACATTAACCTCTAAAGTCTACTTAATAGAGTCCTAAAAAACCTCATAGAAGTAAAAAATTGGGTTTCGTGATTTTTTGACAATAATTATGATTTTTTAAAAGATTTTTTTGTCTTTAATAAATAAAGTATTACTTTCTGTTGATAACTAGATGGTTAAATGAATTTTTTAAACAGTTTATTATAGTTTATAGCCATTTCATTTTAGAATAGAGTTAGAAAGTCGAGGTTTTTTTTTAAATGTTCAACTTGTTTTCAACTCATCAGTTATAACGAGGCAGTCATTAATTAAATTTAACAGAAATAATTGTTTAAAATTGTTTATTATTATTTGTAAAAATATTCTTGTACAAAAATACTAAAAATTTGCAGTTTTTTCTAAAATTGTCCACTTTTTGTCCACATTTCAATAAGAGTGAGGTAATAATTAATTTACGTTAACAAGCTTAATTGTTTAAAATTTTGTTACTATTTTTAATAATATTCTCTTTGCATAATGCTGGAATGTTCCAAGTTTTTCTGAAATATTAAACTTGTTGTCCACTTTTCACTTAGAGCGAGGTAATAATTAATGCAATTTAAAAAAATTATTGTTTAAACGAATTATTATTGTTTATAACTATCTGCTTCTATAGTACACGTAATGCTGGAGAGTTGCGTTTTTTCTCAAATTTTTAACTTTTTTTCACTTCTTACTTATTCAAATGATAATAATGGTAAGGTAATAAGCATAATTGTTCAAACAATTTATTATTGTTTATAACTACTTTGATCCTAGTCCGTTCTCGTACCGGTGATTTAGTGGGAATCAATAACATTAATATCTTATTGATACGTTTCCTGATTTATGATTTTATATTAACTTTTTTTAAATGTTATGTCTATTTTTTTATAAAGTATAATAAATAGAAAATTCTCGTATATTTCCTGTGGATTTATATTCTTGATGAATTAATTTTTTTATACATTTTGAAACGTTAATGTATTTGTATGCTTTCATTTTTAACAAGCGTCTTAATTTTTCTTGAACGATTTTAATATCTGACGTATCTTTCAGTGTCTTGTTTTATATAAAAGAATTAAAAAACAAAATAGATGTAATCAATTACAACGATGCAACAATTTGTAAACTTAAATGGCCAGACTTCTTTTTCAATAATAGTTTTTTAATAATTTGATTTTTAATGTGCTCATGATTACGTATTCACGGTTATGTGAAAATTGCATGCACTTGGGACTATACAAGACTAAGCTAAAATACGAATTTCTTTAAGATTCTAGATACTTCTATGTAAAAAAAATTAAGGAAGAGGTTCTCTTTATCGTAATTTAGATAGTTTTGTTTCAGCGTTCTATTTTCACGTATATTAAAACACTGCAATGAAACTATCTGAATTTAAAATGAAAAAAATATTTCTCTGGAAACAATGAATAAATTACTAAAATCACGTTGAAGCTACTTTTTCGACTTGATAGATTCATGAAAAATTCATCGTTGAAGCAAAATAGAGTAGACATAGAGGCTTTAGTAATAAATGGCCTAATTTCAGCCTCCTAGTAATACAACACATCATACAAATAATATATAAACATACACATATTTATTTGGAACTTATTTAAAAAATAACTATTACATGAGAATAAGAATCCTGTTTTTCAAATTCATTTTAAATTTCCCTTGATATTGAAAAGGTACAAATAAAGTAGGGCGAAAGAAGGAAAAGAAGGAATGGTGACTTGGAAAATGGCTTCGTTTTCCTTCCTCTTTCTTTTGATGAATTTTATTTTATTTTGCTTGTGTTAATTCTTTGCTTTGATCAGTTTTATGGATTTTTTAGTAAATGGTTCGAAAGATTTTGAAAAAACTTCTATCTAGTCCAAAAGTAAAATATTAGTTGGGTGAGTTAAAAAAACATTCGTTTTTTTGTCAAAAAATACAAGAATAATCATAATTTTTTTATCATTTCGGTTTTTCTACGGAACTATAATCACTTTACATTAAATTTTATAATTTTTTCACAAAAACATTTGTGTGTTTTTTGTTAAAACCACAAAAATAATCAAACACTTTTTTATAATTTTTTTTTAATAAAATTTGAGAATGAACTAATATATGAAGAAATGTATTATAGTGAAATCAATATGTTAATCGATCAAAGATTTCATCAATATTAAATATTAATAAAATTATGAGAGATTAGAACAAGTTGACAAGTATGTCTATCTGGGTAGCCCATTCACTAGCGACGAAAAAATAGATGGGGAGTTAGATAGGCGCATAAATGAGGGTAAGAAGGTTATCAGTAGAGGAGGGTCTATTATCAGATATAAAAACATATCAAAAAAAGCTAAATGATCATACATAATTCCATAATTATACGGACTATACTATACTGTAGCGAGACATGGACCTGTCAAGAAAAGGACTTTTGGCAATTTGACGTATTTAAATGTTAGAGGTTTTCTTATGGGCTTAGATATATTCAAAAGCATGGTTAATGTTTCATTTTGATTCCGTGATAAAAATATTGAATGAACATCGCTCTTTGGAAAATGTTTATAAATAATTTTTATTCAAATATTGAAAAGGTAGAAATAAAGGAGGGCGATAGAAAGAAAAAAATAGAGATTTGAAAGTTTCCTTTGTTTGTCTAAAAAAAGATACAAAAATAATCCAAAAATTTTTGTTGATAACTGATTTTTTTTTTACATTTCAGTTTTTGCACGGCTTGATAATCACCTTATACAGTATCTGAAGAAATTATTATATTGATTGTACAGTTGGTAAAACTTATTTGTTTCTGCTCGCAACTTGAAAGCAGACAAATTACTTTAAGGGGGGAGATACCTTTAGATAAGGAAAAAATTGCTGATTTTCATGATTTTTTTTTTGCAAAGGAAAGAGTTCTTCAACATTTTCAAGACTTTGAGTATATTTTATTATAACTTTTGGTTGTTAAATTAGCATTTTAATTATATTTCAAAATGGCGGAGCTACGGTATGGTTTTCTGCATTTGTCACGGCGAATGTCATCAGACAGCGGGACATGTAGCATCGGCAGGATTAATCGGAAAAATATTAAACAATTTTTTTTCTCTCATTTACACTCATACACAGAATATGAAACAAGTAAAAGTAAAAAATGTTGAAAATTGATGAAGTGGTATGCTTTGAAAGAAAAAGATTAAATTTGTCAACAAAAAAAATGACTAAATTTAGCAATAAAAATACTATTTTTTTAATTTCAAAAACATTGAGGTTCATGATTTAGATAATAAGGTTAGAAAGATGTGTACCAAGTTTCATCAAAATCGGTCGATTATTTTTTGAGCTATATGTCCCGCTAATTTTGAAAATGCAGTTTTGAGAAAAACGCGCCTCTCATGGAGTCCGTTCGCCGCTGGACAGATGTCTCAGGCTATCGGGTTTTAATATTAGAAGGACTTCAAATTTCATTCTTGTACTTTGAATTTATATTCTTGAGATGTTAAACTAACACTTCATTCAATGACATTTTTTTTCGATTTTTTGAATATCCAAGCCTAACCTGTCAACAACTTATCTATCTCGTACTGAATGACACTTCTCATAAAAACACGAAAAAAAAATTTCGATGAAAATTATGAGAATCAATCATAAGATAATTGTGAAGCCAAGAGTTTGGATAATAGAAGGAACTAGTAAAAAAATATTTAAAGAAATTTAATTCCATAAAAAATGATAATCTGTCAGCGGAGAAATTTTCAGCGCCACATCAAAAACATATTCTTACATTTTTTAATGAAAAAAAGCCAGTGAGTTGTAAAAAAGCTGAATATAAATCTTGTTTTTAATGTTGTTACTCATAAAAAAATAGTACCGAACTTTTGCTCTAAAAACCAGTCACTTTTTCCCATTATTCAGTTCGTACTCGCATCCGCCTCGTAGTAGTTTCCCCTATAAATTTTAAGCCTCAGTAAAAATTAATCCTATATCATTAGCGCCATAATCAGAATTCCATCATTCTTAATTGTGCCATATAATATTTTCGGTTCAAAAATTGTATATGTGATGCATTAATAATAATATTAAAATAAAATCTGCTGTCAATCCCTGCTTTAAACAATTTAACAATATCGTTGGTTCGTGTGTAACAATATTTGTAGCTATGACCAAGGATAAATCACTTTATACTCACTTTTATAATTTCTGTTACAAAAACATTTGTATTTTTCTGAAAAAAATACAAAAATAATTAAAAAATTGTTTTTTAAATTAAATTTTTTTTAAATACAATTTTAGAATGAAGCCATATAACACGCAGAAACTATTGGTTCTGAAATCTGGCATTGCAATATTTATTTTTACAAGAGTTCGATGGCATTATAGGATATAGTCGAGAAAATAGTAATAATTGTCACAGCGATTGGAAAAAATACTTTTTCCATGTAAATTATAAATTATTTTACACTTAATAATTGCCATTTTGAGTTGGAGAGACTGATATTTTTTATAGCAAATTGAAGTTAGAAAAAAGTGATATTCAGAAATTGAATAATAAAACCGTAGTTACAATAAATAGCAGTTTAAACAACATAAGTTTAAAAATAGGTTAGAAAAATTACCATTCTCAATAGGAAGGAGCAATGAGAGGACAAGAACTTGAATGTAGTGTTTTGCGAAAATTCCTATTTAAAATAGGAAATTTAGTGCCGGATAACCTCATATGCGCCGAGGTGATAAAATTCCTAAATCTTATAATTTGTTTTTATCACAGGAAAAAGTCTTCGTTCTGCTGCCCCGGAGACCCGCGTGTTCGATTCCCGCCAGCGCTACTTTCTTCTAATACGATTTTTTCTGTTTCAGCTTAGAATATAATATTAATATCTACTTTTATGGTTAATGTATACAATTTATAATTTGTGCAACTGTAATATGTACATATATACAAATTGCTATAATTCACATTAGAGATATAATATCTTAAATAAATTTTGGTGTCATTAATAAATTTTTATAATTTTCTTTTTGAATCAAGAATTAGAGGAGCTTATTAAAGAGTGGAAAGTGTTAATTAAATTAATCGCTTTCGTGGCAATAAGGTTCGATAAATACAAAAGTAATTAATTTTTTTGATCCAAAACTGATGTTTTTTAACGTTTCGGGGTTTGTAAGGACTTATTGTAACTTTATACTCACCTTTATAATTTTTTGACAAACAAATTTGTATTTTTTTGAAAAAACACAAGAAATAATCCAAATTTTGTTTAAATTGAAATTTTTTCTTTTCCTTTTTGAAATTAAATTTCAGAACGAATCAATATAAGAAGGAATGTATAAATGAATGTATAAAAGAAATGTGAATGGATCAAAGATGTTATTAATGTTTTATATTAATAGATTTAAATTATTACTTTAATGAATTTTACTAATTGTTGATTAATTTTAATATCTAACTATTGATTAATTTGAAATACTAGAATATTAAAAATTAAAAATTGCTATGATTAATAATTAAATTATAATATCTTAAATTAATTACGTGTCATATATAAATTATAAATAATGAACATTTTTTTTAGAATCAACAATTAAAGGACCTTATTAAATAGTGGAAAGTGTTAATTAAATTAATCGCTTTCGTGACAATAAGGTTCGATAAATACAAAAATAATTAATTTTTTTAAATCAAACACTGATTTTTTTAATGTTTCGGGTTTTCTACGGGATTATTGTAACTTTATACTCACTTTTGTCAATTTTTCACAAACAAATTTGTAATTTTCTGAAAAATCACAAAAATAATCAAAATACTGTTTAAATTCACATTTTTTCTTTTTCTTTTTGAAATTAAATTTCAGAACGAATCAATATAAGAAAAAACGTATTATATTGAAAGAAATGTGAATGGATCAAAGATGTTATTCATGTTTTATTTTAATAGATTTAAATGATTACTTTAAAGAATTTCACTGATTGTTGATTAATTTTAATATCTAACAATTGATTAATTTGAAATACTAGAATATTAAAAATTAAAAATTTCTATGATGAATAATTAAATTATAATATTTTAAATAAATTCTGTGTCATTAATAAATGATAAATGTTTATAATTTTTTTTCGATTTGAATCAAGGATTAAGAGGACCTCGTCAAATGGAGCAAAGTTTTAATTAAATGAATCGCTTTCGTGACATTAAGGCTCAACAAACACAAAAATGAGCAAGTTTTTTTTTCATAAACTGATTTTTTTAACATTTTGGATTTTCCATGGAATTATACTCAGTATATTCACTTTGTACTCACTTTTATCATTTTTTGCACAAAAACAATTGTATTTTTCTAAAAAACGCAACAGTAATCAAAATATATTCATATTCAACATTGTTTTTTATATAAAATTTTAAAACGAAGAAAAATAAGAAGAAATGTGCCCATATTGAAAGAAATGTGAATCGAACAAAGATTTCATTACTGTTAAATATTATTGGATTCAAATTATTATAATGAATTTCACTAATAGTTGATAATTTAAATATTTAACAGTATGAAACAGTACTTTGAAATATTAGAGTGTTCAAAATTAAAAATCGCTATATTTAACATTATTATTATAACAACCTAAATTAATTTTGTGGCATAAATAAATTAAAAATATTTATAAAATTTTTTCCTAATTTGAATCAAGGATCAGAGGACCTCATCAAATGGTGTGGAGCGTTAATTAAATGAATCGCTTTCGTGATAATAAGGCTCGACTCACAGTGCGATGTGGCAAATTGAAAGTGATCAAGACGTTGGAAAATCGGAGTTCTGGATTAATTTTTGCTCGACTGGATGAAATAAATATCGGAGAATCGGTGTGCAGACCGCTTTATCTCGACTCTGTACCGGGTCCCATATGACGCATGAGTTTGCAACCTGTACTCGCTTCCGCTAACTTGTCACTTTGTCATTCCCCGATTGATCCTCGACGACGACGACCGTGAGGGGTCGGGTCGATCCTCCGCCGTGTTTCGTCGTCTACGTACTGTCTCTTCCAATCGTCAGGATATGGGGCCCGTCGAGGCGTATCGTTTCCTCGTCGAGGAAATAGCAGGTGAGTTCGTTAACAAATTATTATTTTTTTTAACTTTCACTTCTTTCCATTGCAACTTTATCCTTTTACAGGATTCCGGATGGGGAACCAGCTTCATTCACTTTACCTCAATCTTTAATCAATTCAATTTCCCTCATCAACTTCCACTCATGACTTCTTCAACAACCTCTTTTCTATCGTCGATCTTCTACTGCTTTTTATATCATTATTAATTACATTAATCAAACAGTTAGGGCAAGGGACCTGCATTCAGACCCCTCTTTTAAATTGATAAGGTAGTTCGGCCAAATATCAGGTCTCTGTAAAAATAAAGTTTTCTGTGATTTTAAGAACTGAAATAATATTATTAGCAGTCATGTATTATGAAAGAAGAAAGACTTTTTTCTACAAAAAGTGAAAAACTTACGGAAAATAATTATTTTGGCAATATTTTTTGTACATGAAGTTTTTCTTAATACTACAACCTTATTGCTTCCAATTTTGAAAATAAGTATATAATCTTGAAATATAGTTATATCTTTAAAAAAATGTTCTGACTGCCAAAATAAATTTTTTATGTCTATTAGAATTACCAGGAAGAAATTTATTTTGTTTGATGCTCCCTATTGTACAACTTATTGCTCAAGAAACTTAATTTATCTGCCTCATACTTTTAAAATACTTTTTCCTTCATGCTGTTTGAAAATTTTGGTTTTTAAATCTATTAATAGTATTTTTCAAAATTTTAGTGAGTTTGAGGAACTATTCTTAGTCAGATTTGATCGGTCTACTAATTAAACGATTTCTATAGAATTTAATGAATTTGATCAATTGTCACGGTGAGCCTCAACAATATTCAACCTAAAAGTTTTTGAACTCAATGTTTCTTTACGGAAAGCATATTTGAGGAGTAAGCTAACAAAACGTAATACATCCACTTGAGTTTATTTCTCAATATATAAGGATATATTGTAAATTGGAATCCATTCATAAAATGCAATTTTAAATTGGCAATTATAATCTGTCAGGCTCTTAAGCAAATAAAATGCAATTTTTTAAAATTTAATACTTTTTTAAAGTTGTTAACAAAATGAAAGTGGATTTATTAACTTTTGACTTAGCAAGGGCATATTGTATTCAATATTCATGTTCTAATGATACACGCGTACAATTGATTGTTTACATATGAAATCATAATATAATTTTATACATGATTACTATATTTTCAATTTTTTAAATAAAATTTTTCAGTTTTATAAAATTATATATTATAAGAAAAATATTGAAAAGTATTCATGAATTTTACAAAGTGTTTACATGTTTAACATGCTTAACCTACTTATGTAATAAATCTGTAATTGAAACAGGAAATTCTGTCAAAATTATTGGAAATAATTTAATTTAATTTTACTTCTTTTAAAAGAGGCTAGATTCTTTTTTTCTTTGAGTGTTTAAAACGTTTTAAAACTATCTAAAAGTAATAAACAATTAAGGGAATAAGAGTGCAAAAACCTCCATTAAACACAGATTTCAATTTATTCAATTCTTCTACAATACTTTTGCACTCAGCTTTTAATGTAGAATAAAACTTTCTAAACAATAATTTAAAATATGTAAAAAAAAGAATTCAATTTTTCTAATTTCAAAAAGGGTTCTAAACTTCTTTTCTTTAAATATGTAAACTGTTTTAAAACTATCTAAAAGTAATAAACAATTAAGGGAATACGAGTACACAAACCTCCATTAAACACAGATTTCAATTTATTCAATTCTTCTACAATACTTTTGTACTCAGCTTTTAATGTGGAATAAAACTTTCTAAACAATAATTTAAAATATGTAAAAAAAAAGAATTCAATTTTTATAATTTCAAAAAGGGTTCCAAACTTCATTTCTTTAAATATGTACACTATTTTAAAACTATCTCAAAGTAATAAACAATAAAGGAAAGATAAGAGCAAAAACGCTTTAATAACCTTAATGACAAAATTCCATTTTCCGCTATGCAAGAACCTTCATGAAACACACATTCTCTAATTTGTACATTTGTTTTATGATCCTTTTTTACTAAACATTAATTTAAAATGTTTGAAAAAAATTCCCTTATTTGAATATTACTTATTTCAAAAAGGTCTTAGTGCTTCATTTGCGTTTTGAGTATAAAATACTTGAAATTTATTAAAAAAAAGTATTCTGTAAAAAAAGTCGAGTGCAAGAACATTCAGGTTGAAAATGATTGAGACCCACCGTGATGAACTTTAACAGAATTTGCGTTTATTTAAACAATTTCATGTTGTTTTATTAACTGTGATTTTTGTCCAATAGATCAATTGATTAAGTGGTAAAATTACTAATAATCCTAGTAACCCTAGTTTTGTTCTCGGCCATAGTTTTTGATATTGTCCAATTTTAAAACCCTCTTATGGGGTCCTATAAGGTATTCTCTGGGACCCCGTTACATGGTCTTAAAATTTTACAATATTAAAAATTATGCCCGATTCTTATTTCCTGAAGAAGAAAACAAAGCTAAGTGTATTGAATACAAAAATTGTTGACTTTATTTAGCTGATTTTATTCCTTGAAACATTTTTTTACAATTCTATTAGTTACGCATTAATTAAAAATTATTTATATAAAATTTGTTCAATTCGTAAAATTATTCCTAAATAAAATAATTTCCATATAAACGTAATGAAGAATCGCGCGGAATCGAAGAGACGTAAATAATTTCTTAAGGAATAAAATGAGCTGTTGTTAATAAAAATTGAATAACAATCACGACTTTTGTTCAAAGAGAGAGCAAATAGACAAATATACAAATAACTATATTCAACTAATTTCAATTTCAATTTTATAAATCAAGTTAAAGATAGAGTAATTTTTATCTTGACTATACGTCGAGAACATCCTTAAGACACAAAAAAAATAACAGTTACATATTTAACGCTGCGGTTGGGACATGCATTTTAGTAACACGTCTCAAGATAATATATTTATTTTTACAACAAGTGTACTATTTCTTTTTGCTTTTAAAATGTATTCTTAAATACGTATTTACCATGTGAATTCTCCCCATGTCGAAATTTATCAATGTTCTAAAAAATGTTTAATTAATTTTTAAGAAAAGGTAGAGTTTCGAATTGTTCGATTTAAGCCCAGAGAATGGTACAGTTATTACTGAAACTCTAGATTACAATCAAAATAATTAAAAAACGAAACTATGAGAGAAATATGTTGCATAATATGTAATATTTATAATAATGTTATCTAATGAGAAGCATACAAAATCATCAAAATGAATAGATTGATGTTCCCTGATTGTAAGTCTCTTGCTTTTGATTGAATTATTTATCCCAAATGGTTTGCGACTGCTTGGAGGATGTTCACTTGTCTAGTATCAATGAAGACAGTTAAAGTAATCACTATTTATATACTTGCAAAACGCGACATTGAAGCACTGAATATTTTCTCAAATCTTCAATTTTATGAAGTAATCATTACTAAATTAGATAATTCTGATTTTAATCTAAGGATTATAAGGCCTTTAAATTAAAACAAAATTTAGAGAAACATTATTTAATGTTAGAAAACAATTTGACAACTTTGCTAAATTAATATTTAATTCATCTCGGAAGTAGAACTTATAAAAATAAAAGAGCAGACTTTTTTATTAGGTAGCGGATGCCCTCTTGATGGCAGCATATCCGCTAGTTAAGAATTATACATAAGCGAAGACAAATGCATTACTGGGATTTAGTTTTAATATTAGGGTGGGTCGAAAAAAATGCTTTATAAAGAGGACGAAAAGTGGAATCGATTGAAACCTATCTTTGTGTTACATGTTAATTTGTTTCCAATTAGTCATTGAAAATAGCAGACAAATTTTCAAAACATCTTTTTTCTTTAAAAAATGATATTTTCTTCAAAAAAATATCTAGGAGAAAATTTTTTAATAATCTCGTTATTGATTTACGTGCCATTAACTAAATCTTGCTATTATAGGATTAATCTTAATAGTATTTATATTGAATTCGGAAGTTTAAAATTAAGCAGATCGTTGAAAAGTTAATGAAATACTACATAAAGATAAAAGAACATGTTTTCATTACAGCCTCTACATCTTCATAGCCTTGATCTTGAATTCAGAAATTTAAATGCAAGTAGATCGACAAAACGTATTGGCGATAAAATTCGACATAAAGATAAGACTGAAAGAAGAAAATTATAATTTCCTAGACCTAAACCTATTTTCAAAGATGTTTATCTAGGAACAAATTTGTCGATAATTTTTGATACTCAGTTTAATTACAAATTAAAGTTTCCATCATGCCTACTCAGATAAGGAATATTGTTGCAGTAACGAGACACAATATGATTTAAACGAACTTAATTGTTTTTTGATGATATTCTTATCAAGAAATATTAAAATTAGTGATTAATTATTCTTTAAAAAAATAGTTCCTTCTTTTCGTGAAGTAGATCTATGGCAAATTGATTTAACCTTGATCTTAGGAAATTTATTATACAATCATGTTATCGGATACTGTCGCATATAACTGTGATTGCTATCAAACTCTTTCGTGTGAAAATATTTAATTGTTTTATGTAACGCCATCCTTGATATCGTGGTAGCTATTGTTTAGAAAATCAACAAAATTACAGAAATATTAAATGAGAAGAATTCATTATGGAATTAGATCATTAATATTCCGTGTGTCGTACATTTTTAAAAGTAGTTTCTGAAAAACATTTAAAAAGTTAATATAAATTGAGGAATAGTATTTTTAAATAATATGCTATACTAGAAACCAAAGATACGCGCTACACCCGCAATTATTATTATTATTATTATTATTATTTTAGTCTTACGCAATTTTTAAAATAAAATATGAAATTGCCCAGGCGGAAATATTATATATAGTTTATATATAGTGTGAAGTATTGCATATAATATTCATTTGTTTTATATAAAAATGTATAAAACAAATGAATATTATATATAATCCTTCACAGTATATATAAACTATATATAATATTTCCGCCTGGGTGATATCATTGGTACCAAATTTGTGTATTTTATAGTATCTATTATCTAAAAGAATATAAATGAAAAGCAAGGAAAACATTTTATATAAGTGATTTTTGACGAAAAACATTAATATATCATACCAGAAAATTATGCAGAATTGCGAATCTTCTTTAAAATTTGATTGGCTTTTTTTTAAATCGCTGATTTCCCGCGAAAAATATCAACTTATCAAAAATTGTTTGAAAATAGTCAATCTTCTTTGAAATATATACCTATGTCTTGTAGAAAATGCCAACTTAACTTAAAATTCTTTAGAAATGTTTTATCTTCTTTGAAATCCAATGATTTTTTATTGAAAATATCGATTTTCGTTATAAAACGCCAATACAACCTAAAATTGTACCAAAATTATGAATTAACTCTAAAATCAAATGATTTTTTAATATTAAAAATACCAATTTTTGACTAAAAACACTTACATAACATAACAAAATACTATTCAGAATTGTGAATCTTCTTTAAAATTGAATTACTTTTGATTAAAATGAACGATTTTCGTTGAACACGTTAACATAATATAAAATTAAAAAAAAATTGTGAATCTTCTTTCAAAAGATTTGAAATATTTTAGGGTATTTTAAAAGATTCCTGAGAATTTTCCATATATTTTAATAATTTAAAGGGATTGTAAAGGATTTCGAAGACTTTTTGGTATCTTTAAAGATTCCGAGGAATTTTCAAAAGATTTCAAAAGATTTAAAAAGATTTTAAAGGATTTTAAACATTTTAGTGTATTTTAAAAGATTCCAAGAAATTTACAAACGATATAAAAAAATTTAAAGGATTCTCAAAAGATATCAGAGGATTCGAAATATTTTAGGTTACTTTAAACGATTAAAAAGAATTCGCATTAGATTTCCACAATGCCAAGGGTTTTTAAAGGATTTAAAATATTTTTAATGATTTAAGGGAATTTTGAATAGTTTTGTTCAAAAATGGTAAATTTCATTGAAATTATAATTATGTTTGTTTAAAAAAAACACAATTTTCAATGTCACGACAATGTAACCTAAAATTATTCAAAAATTGTCTATCTTTTTTGAAATAACGTGCTTTTTTAGTAAGATTTCAATTTTTGACGAAAATCATGATCACTGTTTTAAATTTTTCAAGATTATAACTTTTATTATTAAGAAAATGGTTAAATTTAAATCTAATGATTTTTATTTAAAATATCAATTTACCGGTGAAAAAGACATGTATACCCTAATATTGTTTACAATTGTACATTTTATTTTAAATCTAATGGTTTTTATTTAAAGGAACTAATTTACGGCTTAAAATTCTAAATAACATCACCTACAAATCTTCAAAGTGGGGTATTTTTTAATGATTTTTGTTTAATAAATTTTTTTTTAAAATGCCAATTTCAGGTGAAAACCGCTAACACAACTTCAAATTTGTTAAAAATAGTTAGTGTTTTTTGAAACTTCATGATTTTACATTAAAATTCTTCTTTAGAAATACTAACTTCCGGTGAAAAGTACTAACGTAAAACTTATATGATATTTTCCATAAATCATTAGATAATTTGAAATTTGTTATCTGAATGGTTCTCAATTAGTATAAGGTTTTATACGATTTTTCTTATAAAAAAGGATCGAATCACTTCTAGTCTTAAAGTTTAAATTTACAATTTGATATAAAATAACTTCCAGTAATCTTTTATCTAAATTATTCAATTACCTAAATTATCTATTTTATTTTAGTTTTCATTTCTTCCACTTTTCTGGTTTTTAATCCCCTCATGACTGACTCTACACTTTCTTTTCACTTTCTTCAGCCTTCCTCAACTAATCGATTGCTTAATTTGCTTGCAGATCCGAGGGTGGCTGAATGGCCTCTCATGTCTGGTCCACTTCCCATAACGTTGATTGTTGGAGCATATCTTCTCTTTGTTCTCTTTTTAGGACCTCGATTCATGGCGAATCGACAACCATATAAACTTCACAATGTTATGATTTGTTACAATGTCGTTATTGCCGTGGCTAGCGGTGCTGTATTTTACGGGGTAAATACATATTTTCTATCAATTTATTTTGTAGAAAATCTCTGGGGAAAAATTTTTTTACAAGAAAGTACAACATTTCTACAACAGTAATTTTTTGTTACAACATGTACTTTTTTGTAAAAAAATGTACAAAATTTAACCCAAAAAAATACAATAAAATACAAATAGTTCATTTTTTCTTTTATTTTCTTGTAGAAAAGTAAGAAAGTAACGATAAAGTATAAGTTTCTACAATTTAAAAATTTGTATAACTCTTTATTAATATTTTTTCCATGTTATACGCTTAAATTATCGAGCGTTTGAATAAAATAAGTTTTAAGCTTTAATTTTAAAAGTTTTAAATTCAAAAGTGTTGCACTTCAAGTCGTTTAATTTGCAGTTAAGTTTTTATGACTTTAAATTGAAAAAATGTTATCTTCAAGAGTTTAAATATTTTAATTTCAAAGGCCGTGTTCAACTCTGTCTCAATTTTTGAATTTTTATTCGGAGTCAAAAAGATGTTCTTTTTCGACTTAGGATGACAGATATTGAGAACATTGCAATGAGATCATTTTAAATGACATATATGGTGTCCAGTCGATTGCGATTCCTTTAAAGTTTAAAAATAGAATCTTCTTTGTAATAGGTATTATGCATATACCTTAACTTTAAATTATTTTATTGCAATATTATATTAATTGTGAATTTTTGTAGTTATACTTTCTTGTAAATTCTTGTAAGAAATGAAAACTATAATAAAATACAGCAATAAATAAAAGAGTACAAAAAAAGTACAGAATTCGTCCGAATGAATAGAAAAAATTTCTACTTTCTTCTCATTTTGGTTGTAATTTATTGCATTTATTTGTAGATGCCTGTAAAAATGGTCTTTGTTTTTGGTCCTTTTTTGTAAAAATTATTCCACCAGGGATGTTTGGCTAATCTTTTAGAATGCAAAATACAATTGTCGAATTTCAAAATACTTTTTTATCAGGTTAAGAATATTTTTGTTAAGGTATCCCTAGTGGAAAATTTGTTATAAAAAAGTACAAAAACGAAAACCACTTTTACAGGAACCAACAAATACATTCAATACATTACAATATAAATTACAAGAAAGTACAAGTTTTGTCTATTATTCGACATAATTTTCTACTTTTTTGTATATTGTTGTATTTTATTGTAGTTTTAATTTCTTACAAGAATTAAAAAAATACAACTACAAAAATCTACATGAATTTAAAGGTTTTGCAGCCATAAAGGTTTTTTTTTACATTTATGATGGCAAATATTTAGAATATTGTAATATGATAATTTTAAATTAAGATGTGTAAATGATCGCTATAAAAAAAGGCTTCGATACTTAAACTTTGAGGAATGGCAGAATAGAAAAAGATAGTAATCGTTATAAAACAACAACAAAACTTAAGCTTTTTTTAAAATATGCACCTAAATATCATGTTTGGAGCTTTTTTGTAAATACATATTTTAAAAAAAGCTTTAAACTTAAGTTTTTATTATTTTTTAGTAAAAATTATTCTATTTTAATATTGTGCCATTTCTTCAAAGTTTAAACATAGAAGTTTTTCTGTAATAGCGATCATTTGCACATCCTAATTTAAAATTATTTAATTGCAATATTGTTCAACTTTTGTCATCCTAGGTCGAAAAAGAACAAGGTTTAGGCTGTGAAAGCTGTAACTTTCTGTAGATTCTGGTATTTATACGTCGTGTAAATTCTTGTAGGAAATAAAACTACAATAAAATACTACAATGTACCAAAAAGTACCAAATTTGTTCGCATAATAGAGTAAAGTTGCATACCCCTGTAATTTTTATTGTAATTTATTGTAATTGTTTGTAGCTTCCTGTAAATATGGTTCTAGTTTTGGGTACTTTTTTCTGTTTTAAAATAACGTTTGATAGTAGATATCTAGGTAACATTTTTATGTAAAAACATGTTGACTTACTGAAATTACTGGTTAATCTATGATTTATTATAATAACAAAAATTATTGGAAAACACGTAATATTTCTTTTTAATTTGTACACTTCTTCAATAAACTACCAGAATTTAAAACATTAAATTTAAAAAATCTAAAATCCTATAGTTTCTGTTGCGCCTTTTAGATTTTGATAACCAAATTTAAAAAAAAATATTAATACAAATATATAAAAAATTTCAGCTTGTATAAATTCGTATTTTATTCTTATTTTCTTTACTTTTCTGCAAGAAAATACAAGAATAAATTATCTATTTATATTTAGTTGTATTTTTTAGTAAATTTTCTACATTTTCGTACAAGTTTAGAGTATATTACAGTTGTAGAAATTTTGTACTTTTTTGTAAACATTTTACCAACCAGGGATGATTTTGATCCACATTTGGACCCAAAGTTCAAATGCGGATCAGTCTCAGAAAAGGTTAAAACTTAATGTATAATCAAAAAGAAGTTCGAATTTTACAAATATTTATTGTATTCTATAATTTGACACTGATCAGTAGGTAATTTTTAGTTTCTCTCAAATAGGTATACCTAGAATAAAATAAATTTAAATTTATTCAAAGTTCTTTTGCTTTCAAGCCTTAGTGATATTTACTTTTTATAGTAAAGATTTGTCAACAAATCTTTTATTTATATTTAGTTTATTTAGTAAGTAAAAATTTTAATCCGTGAGAACTTATTTGTAACGAATTTTTATCACATGTTACAACATTTTTAAAAAGAATGTTTTCCAAATTACAAACACTAATGACAAAAGATGCTAAGAGAACTTTTTAACAAAAGATTTGCATAAATTTGTAAAATAAATACAAGGAAATATGATTTTGAAAACAACATGGAATTGAAACTTTAAACTTTTGTGAATATTTTGTGAAAGTCTTATATTTTAAAAACAAATAGTAACTAAAATATTTAAAAATTTATCATTTATCTTAATACCTAACTTAGCCATAATGAGAAACGTCAGAGTTGACAAATTTTATGAACATATTTGTTTGTGTAATTGTGCTGCGACTTTCCATAATTTAGATTCAAAGTTTCACTTCGTAGTTTAACTAAACATTCCAAAAAATTCAGTTTTATAATGATATCAATTTACGGGAAAAATAATAATGATCCGTTTTTGGACCTCTAATCCGGATTAAGTTCTTTTGTCCTAAATTACAAGCATCCTAAAATCTTCTTTCAAACGTACATTGAATTCTTCTTTAAAAAGAAGTTTAATGAACCTTCTAAAGTTTTTTTTTGATTTTCAGTTACTCACATCAGGATTTACAACGTCCTTGTCCTGGGGTTGTGAACCGGTGGATTTTTCCTACAGTCCAGAACCACTTAGCGTGAGTTTTCATTATTAATGCGCTGATGAAAAAGTAGTTAATTATTTTAAAAAGCAGAAAAAAATATAGAAAAATAATCTTCTGAGCTTAAAAGATTTCTGGAGTGCACTCTTGTTTTTTAAATATTTGAGATTAAAACTTTAGTAAAAACTGTGAAAAGCGAGGTGCTTTGTTAAATTTTTAATTCCTTACATTTCTAATAATCTTTTAAATATTGCGTAGTTTATTCAAAAGTAAGTATCTTTACAAAAATTAAGAATTTAAATTGAGAATCATTTCAAATTCAGTAAAAATGGGAAAATTGCTCCTAGGAATAAAATTAATGATTTAAAAAATATACGTTCATATTAACTTTTATAGAGCTGTGCGGATGCTAAAATATGAGAGTAGCTGGCATTTTCAAACTTTACTCACAATTAATAGGATGCAAGTTTTCCATCCTGGTTTATTACAGACATTTCAGCTTTGGGCTTTTGAAATTTAAAACAAATCAGCTTGTAATTATATTTAGAAAATGATTACATTAAAAAGTGAAAAAAAGGAGGAAGACCAATAAGGCCAATGTTTGAGGCAAGAACCTCGAACATTTTAAATGATATATTCGTATAGTGCAGGTTGAGAGCGTTCCCGATCACCGTAGGAAAACATTTGTATGTTGCCAAAAATGAAAGAAAGTTAATTAATTATAATATAAATAAAGTAACGCATAGTAGGGCAAAATGATAAACAACAATTTCTTAATACGATTCCGGCAAGAATTTTGAGCCAATTAAACATTGCTTTTTAAGGTAGTTTGTTGAACCAAAAATTATATTACTGGGGAAGAAAGTTTTTCTATGAATTTAAGAATTGAAATTATATTGTCAGTCATGATTTATTAAAGAAACCATTATTTTTTATTAAAAAGCTTAAAACTTACAAAGAAATTATTCCTTTAACTAATTTTTTTTTAAATAGTAAAAGTTGAATAAATTATGGCATACTTTTTCGCGGAGAATATTCCCTACAACTTTTCTATCTCTGATTTTAAAAATAAGTAAATAATATGCAAATATAATTTATTATTTAAAAAAAATGTTCGGTAAAAAAATTGTTTTAAAGATTTCAGTCATATAAAAATTTACATTCAAAAATGTAAACAGAGTTGTAGAGAATGTTTTCCACGAAAAACTAAGGCATCAATTACTATAATTTAACCATTTTTCAAAAATTGGTAAGAAGCGATTGAAAAAAATATTTAGTTGAAAAAAACATTGTTAAAATAAATTTTGTTTGTAAGTTTTAAAATGCTTTCGTTTAAAATAATATGTTTTATTTAAAATCACATCCTTATGAATGTTATTTTGATTCTTACGATCATAGAAAAACTTTTGTTTTCAGGCACCTGATAACACGTAAGCTGTTCAAAATGAGTGATTTTAAATTGCTATTGATATATAAAAATTCGAAAAACACAAACTGATAGTTCATTATAAATAAATAATTTCTTTTAAACAATTGTATTGTATTAAATAGTAGTAGGAGATTTTTTAAAGGGCCTTGCTATTTATGAAGCGATTTTTCTCTTTAACTTAATTTTAAGTAATATTAAAATCTTGAAAAATATTATAAGTTATATTTCTTATTGGTATTAACAAATTGCATAAGCTCAAGCAATGTTTTAAAGTTTAAGGTACTTTTTTCAAAAGTTCTGGATTTAGCTTGTTAGTAATAAGTCAGTAGAGTACATTGTCATGCAATAACAAATTTGATTGTTATATACAAATTTCATAAATGAATTCTCAGTTTGAGTAATTCTTGAGAGTTCGGCATTTTTTTACTTCCTAATTTGCAATAGTAAACCAATCGATGAATCTTTGAAAAAAGTACCTTAAACTTTTAAGAATTGGACAAACCACGAATTTTGTTATGAAATTTGTTTATTACAACCACAACTGTCATAAAATTACAATATACTTCAATAAATTATTACTGGAAAGCCCAATTGGGAGCAATTGCTATCCATGAAAATGACACTGGCTTTCAGTAGCACCATGGTAAATTACACCTATGGCCACGTCTCAGGACCGTGAGACAGGTGGGCACGAACCAGAAAAATAGTTTCGCACCTCGAGGCAATAAATGAATATGCATGAATAAATTTTCGGTCCCAAAGGTCAAATAAACGAAAAATTGTATTTAGGTTTGAATTGACTACTGAATATTTATATATAATATAATAATCAACCGAATATTTTGGGACCAGTCGCTGCAGCTCCGTTTTATGGTCTAGATACCTCTCTTGCCTTTCCTTATCTTTGGCAATGATGTTGTAGTCGGCCGGATCCGAAAATTCGATCACGAATATAATTTGTTTCTCGAAGTCCTGGAGAACTATGTCAGGCCTCGAGTGCGCAATTGCACTTGAGAATTTGGCACTTCTCGTTTAGGAACTAACTTTATCTCTTTCGGTGCGTTCAGCAGGGCAGGGTGGCTGCCAGCGCCATGATAGCGACAAAGATGGTAGTAAAGCACTCTGAGGACCGCATTATGTCTGCAGAGATACGTCTTTCCTGCGTGAGTGGGACATCTGGATAGTATGTGTGCAATGCGGTCACTGTACACTAAGGTAGAAATGACACCGTCCTGGTACGCGAAAATGAAATTCTTTGTGCCTAAATTAGGTCCTGACTATCTGATGAAAGCAAAAGTTTGCTCCTTCGACAAGGGTTGATCTTCTACATTTATGTGAAAGTTTCTGTGCATTTGCTAGTCGAAGGGGCTTTTGGCGAAATTGTTGAACCTCTGCTTTCTTTACTTGGGCTTTTAGAAGTGAGGCATATAGATGGATTAATGAACTTTCCTCACTTCTGATGTTAAAATTCAGACCAAGGGTCTCGGCTGCCTTCTCCGCGGCTTTGTAATGGAACGCAACTTTGCCAATCATCTCGTGTCTCCTGACCATGTTTAGGAGGAGATCTTTTTCATTTTCAACGATATAAGCTGTAATCAGAACAATTCGGTTATGAAGATACTGGAGAATCAGAAGTACGCGCCCGCCTTGACGGCGTGGGATGTATAATCGCGGAAAGGAAAAATTTATATGCAAGCTCTTTTGTATATGTATGATCTTGCGCTTGGTGGTATCAAGGACCTTGAAATTATCCTTCGCCCATGGAACCATTCCAAGCAAATATTGTAGAACCGGAGGTGGAGCGGAATGGAGGTTAGTCGCAAATACCTTGTTCAACGCCGACAGATTGGAAGACTAAAACTGTCGAAGGAGACGCTTATATCTACTTCGGAAAGACTCCTTCACTGACGTTATGTGCTCTGAGGCACGTCCATAAGAGATAGTAAATCTAGTTTTCCAAAGGAGCATCAACCTCTCTATGCATCTTACTATGTGTGGTGTGTAGAACTAAATTTCTTCCATCTGAATTTCTTTATACCTTCTGGTCCTGCAGCGCAAAAGTTCTTCATGCCCCTAAGTGCTTTCTTCACCTCTTCGGCAATGTTTAATGGAACATTCCTCCTCAGCTGTTATGAGGTTGTCGCAAAGCTCTTTAAAACGGATGACATTAACAGTGTTTTCCTTCAATTCCAGTGTTTTCGGGATCTTGTATCCCTTTCTCCAAAAAGTCTCTACCTTGTCGGGCTTGGGGGCATTTTAGACACAAACAGGGAGATAGCTGAAGAAGAGCCGCGACGGGTCATCGAGAAACTGTTGATTTTCCTTGAGTCAGCCCTCCCTGCTTGATTGTCAGCAGCTTTGAATTGTTCAGTGTGTGATGATAATTCCTCAGTTCGTGGGCGAACTTTTAGATCCTTTTCGTGAACGGCCTACAAGTTTTCAAGTAGTCAATCACGTACTGAACACAGGACGCATTCTGTCTTGCCCATTGAATCTTCTTATTCAGTTGATGCTAGCATCTTTTGGTCTTTTGGTCCATCGTCGGTTTAAGCCTTCGATTTGAATCAGCCAAAGCTCTCGCCTCACCATAAACTAAACAATTGATGGGCTGAGGTCGGACTCCTCCGAGATATCCTTACGAAGGGAGGCATCCATTTCAGCCAGATCTTGGGGCTTAGGGGGTGTCTGATTTCTGCGTTTGGTCTTAATGTCGCTTCCTCTTCTTCTTCTGCGGCTTGTTCATGCGGTTTTTGGGGAAGCTCTCTGCGTTCACATCCAGTTTCTACTCAGTGTGAGGGTATTGCTGGTTCATCGTCGTATTTCCATCTAAATTATTTTCAGCACCCCGAACTCTATGGTGCTCGGCACTGTTTACCGACACATTCTCGGGTGCTCTGCGCGTTCGATCGTTTTGAACGATCCCGTATCCCAGAATCACCGTGTAAGACATCTCACCCAGGTGCCATTCAGATTACCTGCTTATCTGCAATCTGAGGATGCGTCCGATGGCTTTGTCAGAGGCCCTTTGGTTTGATTCGAAAGGAACAGAAACCGAAAGCGAAACCGTATGGCTCACCAGAGGGACATCGAACTCCGGTCTTCCGCGTGACAGGTGGGGATACTTACCACAATACTACCGAAGATATATATATTTTTATCTTACCTTATGTTTAATGGAACAAAAAATTAGGTTTTCTAAATTTCATGATGACAAATCGCTACAAATTTTATTTCGCTTCAATTAAAAATAAAACTGTGAAATCGATTGAAAATTCTAGCTGGAATCGCATTTTAAACATTTTTTCATAATTTTACTTCACTGTGCATTATTTAAACTTAGAAGACCCATAAGTATCCTTTTCCCCAAAGTAAAAACATTTTCCTAGCGTGCTGCGAAAATTCTGAACTTCCACTATATAAATATACCATAAAAATGTGGCCAAAAAGTAGGCTTTATTAGTCCTCGTCCATTGAATTTAATTTTAAAATTAATTAATTTTCACGTCTTGAGGGCTTAAATTGACTTTTATATTAGAATGCTCTTTAATTTGAAATTATAAAATATTTGGAAGATTTTTAAAACTTTTTTAATCTTTGCAGATGGCGAGGTGGGTGTGGCGACTGCTGATTCTGAAAATTACGGAATTGGGAGATACTGTTATCTTCGTTCTGAGGAAAAAGTACAGCCAGTGCACGTTTCTCCATATTTACCACCATGCTGCTACAGCTGGTTTAGCCTGGATAGCCTGTAAATATGCACCAGGTGACCCTTTGTTAATATACTCAGCTAAATTACAAAAAGTTAAAAAAAGATAGAGATTTTACAGACTAAAATTACAAAAAGTCTCTTGGAAGAAATAAGTTGAAAGTACTTTTGCGAATAATTTTTTATAAATAAGAAGAAACTCTTTAAGGGGAAATATTAAATTCTCTGAAATGCGAAATTAATGAACCTTAACGTTAAAGTTGTAAAGATAAATTAGATTTTAGTATTCAGCAGTAAATTAGTAAATTAGTTTTTAGTATGAATAAAAAATTACTAAAGGTATGTAGAAGTTGCATAACTAAAAGATTACGAGACTCTAAGTTCAGGAAAATGGTTTTGAGATAAGAGAATGGAAATTCAAATTTATTTAGAGAAGATTTAATTCACGTTGAAGAAAGTTTCATTTTGCAATTTATGGTCATGCCACTGATCTTAGAACTTTATGAGTGACTTTCGTAGTTGCACCAGTCTACCCGAACGATTCAACTGATTATAGGAGGAATGTGGACCTTCGCCATGCTGCCTAACTGTCTGGTACATGTGATAATGTACGGATACTACCTCCTAGCTGCCTTGGGTCCGAGAATACAGAAGAGGCTCAGTCCATATAAACCTTATTTGACAATGCTTCAAATGGTACGTACCATAAATTTAAATTTATATGATGAAAATTATTCATGTCCATGTGGACTAACGATCGTCAAGACTGAGCCGCTGGAAATTGTTATTGAGCCATATGTGGCGATAGTTAGATACACAAATAGATAAAGAAGAATAGTAGGGGAAACCTCCCTACAGTGGATGATTATTAATTAAAATTACTAATGTATTTAGAAAATTAGTTTAATTTAACTCTCAAATGGCACACACACTTCAATCCAGCATACGTAAATGGCACACTAGGGCGAATTTGTTTTTTTGCAATATTAATATTAAATACTTAACATATTGGACATATGATAAACATCTAACATGTATTACGCATATTTAGCATATATATTTATTATAGTGGAGATGAGCCGCTGCAGCTGTGCCTGTGTAAATGCCAGCAAAATGAAAATTTTTCCGGTGCGAAATTGCACCAGTGTGTCTTTTGAGGGTTAATCAATAGTTAAGACACGATACGTGTTAATAAATTAAATTGAATATTAATTATTCTACGTATATTTTCGCTTTCAATTAATGATTATCCACTGTGTGTTGCATAGTGTCATCTAGTAATATTGTGTAGTGCTAAGCTTTTGTTGGTAATATAGCATATTTTTCCAGGATGGAAAAACCGGGAATTAGTCAGGAAGTTTGAGCACTGGGAAATATCTGGGAATTTTTCAGATTTGTTTTTATTCTTGCAATAAATATAATCTTGCTGATCGACAAAAAATGTGTTTGGAATTCTGCTCAGTGTATCCAACTATCTCAGTACAAATATCGAATAATTTTATGTTTAAGATTTTTAAGTTAATGCTTCGATCAAAAATGAATGTTCCTTTTATACTATATTCAGAAATTTGAAGCTTGTTTTGATGTACCGTTCAAATACTAAAGTTCCTTTTATATTTGAGAACGAAACCTTCTTTTTAGATATTTAAAATAGTCATTACATGGGCAACCTAAATTTATATAATTAATGACTAATAAAAAATTGGCATGATCAAGTTATTTTTTAAGGATACTCTAAAGGTTTCGCAAATAAATTGAAAACCCGCTTTTCGAGAAGAACTGATTTGAAGCAGGAGAGTTCCAAAAGCTCTTGTGTTATATATTTTGTCTTTAACTAACAAAATTACCCACTTCCGGTCATTTCGGGAACATAAAAGTATAATTTTACTAAATCGAGCACAGATTGAAGCATGATTTCCTATCGAAAATCGAAAATATATATTTTAGATCTTGGGTCACAAAAATGCGAATATCTCCTAAACTACGATCGACAAATCGGCCCTTTTTAATGGAATCTTAAAACATATATTCTGAAATAGAATTAAAAAATTGTATTAAAACTTTAAATATAAAAAATTTTAGATATTGAGCTTTAATATCTGTATATTAAATTTTAATATCAAGATATTACACCTTATTATTCAGATCGTGGTCCTATTCCATTCTTTCTCCCATTTTTAAAGAATGCCTATTTTTCCCCCCTGTTTAAAAGAAAATTCCTCTTTTTCTTTTTTTTTTCGTTTGCATGAGAAGTGAATTAATAGAACAAAATAAGAAAATCAAATTATTATTTTTTTGTTGAATGTTCATTCTTTTTAAATGGAAAGTCTACTATTATATGTTTGGTTAAGACTCATCGTTTTTTATCTTAAATTCAACTTTTTTGTTGAATATTCATCTTTTTGGTTAGAAACTTGGTCCTTTTGGATCAAAAAATCATCTTTTGATAGAAAATTCGTCTTTTCCGGTTGAAAGTCAATTAATTTCCATTAAAAAGTCTACTGTTATATATTTGGTTTAGAATTAATCTCTTTTGATCGAAGCTTCTTAATAATTTATAAAATTATCAAAAAAGAATCTTGAAGATTTAGACGTTTCTGCACATTTTTAAATTAAATTTTAGGTTTTAGAAGGTTTAGATGTTTTAAAAAGATTCAAAAATAATTTAAAATTTGAAAGGTTTCAAAATATATCAAACAAAATATGGGGTTTTGACAATAATTGCGGGATTTTAAAGGATTTCAAAGATTTGAAGTGATATCGAATTTAATGGATTTCTAAAGATTTGAAGTAGTTCATGGTATTTTAGAGAATTATTCGGAATTTTTAAAAGATTAACAAAATTTCAAAAAATTTCAAAAGATTTTAATTATTTTAAGTGATTAAAAAAATTGCATGCGAGTTTGAAGAATTTTCCAAAATATGTTTAAAAACATTTTAGGGATTTTACAGGCTCTCAAGAAGGTATTTTAGTGAATTTCTCAAGCTCTCAAAGGATTTCATAGGAATTCAAGTAACTCAAGGAATTTCAAGGAATATTATCAGATCTATTGTAACTTCAAGGGATTTCATAAGATTATAATAAAATGTCCAGTAAGTTATTTACAAAATTGATGGATTTGAAGGCATTTTGAAGGCTTGGTAAAATTTTCAATACTTCAATTTTGTAATCTCGTGAAAATTCCTTGGAATCCTTTGAAGCACCTTAA
>CAKNWU010237742.1:0-12291 GCA_932072015.1 Andricus quercustozae | reverse complement strand
CGTGCAATAATAAAAAATTGAAAGACACGTACCTTGGTCCAGCAGGAACTAGAAAGAGATCATTTTTCTGCACGAATAACCAAAGTGGAAAAATAAATCACTTTTGTCGTGTATGCTCATTTTCTTGAGCTCCTCGGCAGAGAAAACTTTCCGAGCAACATCCCAAGGCATTCGATATTTGCACCGAGTAAAGCCAGAACAATTATAACTTGTCGAATATCCTGATTCGTGAAACAAAAATTTTTACACTTTTAGTTGGTTTGATTGTGGTCTTTTCTTTGCAAGACAGTGAGATCATTGTACCGTGAAACAAAAATATTTACACTTTTAGTACACAGGGTGTCAACATTGTTGACCGGCGGGACTGGCGCTGCGGTGCCCATGTGTTTCGCATGCTACCTTCGTCTGCTATATTTCAAAGTTTCCCACATTGCGGGGAGGCTTCCATTTTCTAGTTACGCCACTGAATTGAGGTTGGAGGAAATTTTTTTTCAAGTCGAGGCATCTACCTTATCGACTTTGAAAGCTTCTTTCCTATTTCTGTAGTATTTTGTCTCAAAATTTTTTTCGTAATTAGAAACATTTTGACATATACAAACAATCCTTAGTGCTTTATATTTAATCTGTCAAATTTTAAACACGATATGTCAATCCGTGTGGACGTAGTGAGCACCAAAAAAATGAAATTAATTTTACACATTTATTTTTTACTCGGATAATTTTTTTCAAAATTATGACTCAAACTAAATATACAAACGCAATTTATCGTCTCATTTCCTATATTCCAAATTTTGAGAGCGATATATCATTGCGTTTGGACCACCGAGGACTGGTTTGGTCACGTGGTCACCGTAGAGCATGCCCTTAAACTAGTAAACCCTATGGAGGATAATGATTTTATCCTAATTATTAGCAGATCATTTAGCGACAATCCTGCGAAGTTTACCTTTGTTGTGTCTGCAGGAAAGAGTATTAATTACCTATTTTGGTGTAATGCTGAAGATTTAGCCTTGCTCTTCGATTTGAAAGTTGACTATGCTATAACTATGTCCAACCACTTAGAAGATTATTTTAAACATATTTTCTTTGGAAAAAAGATGAATATTTTGATTTCCAAGAGACCATGTATCGTTCACCTGATGTATAATTTAATATTGATGAAAAATGTATTGTTTATAATTTAAAAGCATTATTTTGTGCCAGAGAGTAATGCAAAAATTCAAAAAAAAATCTATTTTTTTAATCCGTCATGAGGGGAATAAGTATAAACTTGAGTGCTGGAAGAAGTACATTTAAATGTTTAAGCTTTTTTACTCTCTAAAGCAAATTTGGTCAAATGTAACTATCAAGGAAGGTTATTGAAGTGTCAGTTACTTATTTCACTGAAACTTCGCTACGTTGTAGAGTACCAAAAAAGACGAGTCACGGATATTTTCTTTTCTGCTGAAAAACATTTGAAAGGGGTGAAAATCACCCATAACGTTTAACCCCAAAAACAGTTTTTTCATGATATCTCTGTTCCTATGCAAAATTTTTGTTTGAAACCAATGGTAGATTGTTTATTATCGAACACCGATACTATCCCTGGTGAACAATTCATAAATTTGTATAACTTTTTATTATTATTGTTTTACTTTTTTGTAATAATCTACAAGATATTTTAAAGAACTAAAGGATTTTACATTTTTTCAATTTGGGTGTTTGATGTCATAAAAACACTTTCATTTTTACGTAAATTATTGTAAAAAATTACAAATCTTTACAAAAAAAATACAAAATTTCATAAAATTTGAAATATTGGAAAACTGTAATTATTATTATGTTGTTAATAATAGTAGTTTATTGTAGAAAGGTACAAATTTAAACAAAAAATATACATTTTTACAAGCAGTACTTTTAGAATCCGCATCAATGTTTTAGCTTCTACTTTACTGTCAATTTTTGTAGGGTATTTAATGTATAATTTCCTACAAGAAACAACAATTTAAAAAAAATATTTCCCGCTTACCAAGAATGTTTGCTATTATAATAAATCACAGATCAAGCAGCAATTTCAGTTATGTAAAATTTATTTACATTACAATTTTACCCAGATATCCACATGTATCAAACGTAGTTTTAAATCAGAAATGTTATTTATTTTTAAAAATAAATTTTATGTGAAATAATTCAAACAGGGAAATGCATTTTAATACAAAAAAACTCATCACGTATCACTGTTACATTAATAACAAAAGCGATGGATTTTAATAAATTATATCAATTGTTAGAAACGCACCTAACTTCAGTTCCGCATCGGATTAAGAGTTTTTATCTTTAAAATAATATCAAACTTATTAAAAATTAAAAATTTTAAAGATTTAAAAATAAAATGTCGAAGCTTTTTAAGGATTTGAAGGTTTTAACAGAATACAACATTTTTCCAAAGTTTACTGGGAAAAATTTTAATGATTTTTTATATTTAAAAAGATTTACAGAGGTTAGAAACATAAATTTTGATTAATAAATAACAATTGAATAATTATTAATTTGGAAAAAATTCTATTAATTTTGAGATATATTCAGAAGTTTTGAAAATATTTCAAAATAATTTAAAACTTGAAAAGATTTCAAAACATTCAAAAGAAAATGTAGATTTTTGAAGATTTAGAACAGAAAATTAAAATCCTAAAAGCATTTTGCAAGGTTTCAAAATAATAAAAAAATTTATTACAAATTCCTAGAAAAACTAAAGATGATTTTTTTTTTTGAAAAATGGATTTAAAAAAGATATTTGAAAAGATTTCCAAAATTTTCAAAGAAGAATCTAGAAGATTTTAAGGCAATTTTTTTAATCTTGCAGGATTTTCCAAAAATTGTTTGGAAAAATTCGAGTTTCAAGATAATTTTCATCAGAATTCTGGAAAATTTTCAAGTTATTTTTACTCAAACATGTTTTCACGATAATATTTAAAAAGGTTTTTAAAAAATTGATTTATAAATTGATGTTTCTAGCTGTAAACTGGTTAAAATTATATACTTTTGATTTATAAATTATTTGACTCATTCTTTAATTTATAGTATTGAAAATAATAGGGTGGATTTCAATTTTTTGAAATCTTCAAACTGTGTAGTGTATAAAAGTTATAAAAAATTAATTTTGCAGTTTAACAGCTTTTAATTGCAAAATTTGCAATTGAAAAGTGTAAAAAGCTTGTATTTTATACGCGCCAAATATCGAGCGTTTCAATTGGAAAAGTGTTAAGCTTTAATTTTAAAGGTTTAAAATTCATAAGTATTTAACTTTGAGTGTTTTAATGATGCATAAATTCTTATTTAAAATTATTTCATTGCAATATTCTAAATATCTATCATCCTAGATCGAACAAGAGCCACATTTGGCAGCCAAACCTTAAATTTCTGCAGATTCTTGTAGTTGCACTTTTTTGTAAATTATTGTATGAAATTAAAACTAAAATAAAATACAGGAATGTACAAAAAATACAACAAAAAAAGTACATAATTCGTCTCAAAAATAGAACAAAGTTGTACTTTTCTGTAATTTTGGTAGTAATTTATTGCATTTATTTGTAGATTCCTATAAAAATGGTTTTATTTTTTTGTACGCAAAAATTATAAAAGCGATCCAATATTTACAAACCTAATTTTATTCTCAATAAAATTAAAGAGGGTTCGCTACCCCTTATTAGTATCTTTCACTTTTCTTTGAAAACTTAATTTTACATACAACTAAAGTAAGTGTATATACATGTATTAACTAAAAATAATGTTTATATTTTATTACAAACAAAAACATAGCGGTTATCGCATTTTGGGGGTTAAACTACCCCTATATAATGTGTTCATATGTAGCAACGATCAGAGTGTTACCAATCGATGTCAATGAATCTTTGCTGCGTTGTAGAGTATAAAAAAGTAAAAGATACTTATGTTCTTTTATCTACGAACAAAGATTTTCAAGTTTTTTTTTATTATGCAAATTTCTTTTAAAACTAGTTGGCGATAGTTTATTACAGAACGAGGATATTAGATACAACATTCCAAACTGCAGGGGTTACATATAAATACATCCTGTAGGAGTAGTAGTCCCCCCAAATGCAATAACCGCTATTTTTGTAGTTGCATTGAAATGCGAAAATTATTTATAGTTAACACATCTGCATACACCAATACTACTTTAATGTACAAATATATTTTCAAGGAAAAGTAAACCATATTAAGGGGTAGTTTAGACTCTTTAAATGTATTTTTCTGAACAACCACGAAACGCGCGAACTTTAGAATCTTAAATTCCATAGAAGACTATTATTTTTATTAGAATTTAATGAATTTCAGCATTCTTCTAAAGAAACATGTGAAAAAAAAGTATTTTTACCCTGATAAAAGATGGGGTGCGACCCCTGGAGTTTGGGATGTTGTATTTAATATCGTCATTCTATGATAAACTATCGGCAACTGGTTTTAACAAAATTGCATGATAATAGAGGAATTCTGAAAAAAAACATTTGAAGGGTAAATGTCAGGGGTACTTATCCACTTTAAAGTGTTTTTCTGCTGATGAAAAAACATACGTATCTTTTACTTTTTCGTACTCTACAACGTAGCAAAGTTTCATTGACATCGAATACTGATACTCTCACATCGTTGATACATATGAACACACTATGTAGGGGTAGTTTAGCCCCCAAAATGCGATAACCGCTATATTTGTGTTTGTACTAAAATCTAAAAATTATTTTTAGTTAACATATGTAAATACACTTTAGCTTTATGTACAAATAATTTTTCAAAGAAATTGTGAAAAATACTAATGAGGGGTAGTTTAATATTTTTGAAACATACTTTTGTAATAAAACCTGGAACGAATTAACTTTAGAATTTGATTTTCATTAAAAGAAAATTAATTTTGTAAAAGTTTGATTATTTTTACTATTTTTGTACAGCAAAAATTTGAAAAAAAATAATGTTCACAAAAAAAAGGGATGCAACCTCTGGAAGATCAAAATGCTGTATGAATATCGGCGTTCGATATCAAACAATCTGCTATTGGTTTCAAACAAAAAATTTTCTTAAAATCAGAGATATCTTTAAAAAAACTGTTTGGGGTTGAACTTTGGGGATGTTTTTGATCCTATCAACTTGTTTATATATACATGAAAAAACTCTTTTATTTTATAACTGGAAATTTATTAATTATGATGAAACTACGAAAAAATCATTAGACAATATCCGTTGCTGCATGTGGCTACACCCAGTAGGGGTAGTTTTACCTCCAAAAGACGACACCCACTATATTTGTGCTTGTTCAAAATATACGCACTATTTATTGTTAACATACTTACTTTAGTTTTATGTACAAACAGTTATTCAAAGAAAAGTGAAAAGTACTAATAAGGGGTAGTTTACCCTCCGGAAATGTACTTTTATGAAAACCCCAGAAATGCCTCAACTTTAGAATTTGATTTTCTTCAGAATAAAATTATTGTTGAAAATATTTGATTATTTTCATAATTTTTGCAGAGCAAAAATTTGAAGAAAAAAAAAATTGTTAGCCTTATAAAAAATAAGGAATGCAACCCATAAGAGTCGAAATTCTGTACATAATATCAGCGTTCGATAATGAACAATCTCCAATTGGTTTCAAAAACAAATTTTGCATAGGAAAAGAGGCACCTGGAAAAATTGTTTTTGGGGGTGAACTTTAGAGGTGATTTTCAACCCTTTAAAATGTTTTCCAGCAGAAAAGAAAATATGTGTGTTTCATCTTTTGTTGTCCTCTACAGCATAGCGAAGTTTAATTGAAATTGGTGCCAGAAACTTCGATAACCTTCTTTGTAAGCATTAGTGAAATTTCCCAGGTGAAAAACTTATATATAGTTTATATATAGTGGACAAGACAATGATATTTTTCATTTGTTTTATAAATTTTTCCGTATGTATAACGTTTTCACCTGGGTTTACAGATTCGATTGGCGAAAAGTGAGCCACTAAAGATTAGTAGAAAATTATTAATTTGACTAGACGAGATCTTTACTAATTAAATAGTGGAAAACGAATTGCCTGGTAAAAAAAATTATTTAGGACTGTATATAACAATTGAAAAAAAGTTAAAATGATGAAAAACGTACAAAATAGAAAAGTTTAATAAAACGACGCTATGGTATACCATTATTATCTCTATTGAAACAATAAGGTCATATTGTGACATTGTAAACGTGACGCAGCCTACCTCAATTTAAAAGAATTGCCTTCTAATTGTTTAAACAAAGTTAAGAAAAATGAGAATTTTTTAGACTCTCTAAATTACATTGGATCAATGTACTGGAAATTAATTATACATATATTCAGGGTCTTCATACGCTACTTTTTAATAGAGTTCTATTTCCGATTTTCACAATTTTTTCCGGTTGTTTATTTTCCTTATTTTCTATAGAAAATTGCAATTATTTAGCACATTTTTTAAAAATAATTTGCTTTGAATAAGCATCAATTTGAATAAGTATGAACTTAAGTACCTTCTGATCGTTTCAAAAAAGTTAAGAAAAATAAGAATTTTTTAAAATTACAATTGGTTAATGTGTGATAAATGATTTATACATATTCAGGGTCCTTACGCACTACTTTTTAACAGAATTGCGTTTTTGATTTTAAAATTTATGTTCAGTTGTGTCCGAGATTATTTAAAAATTTTTTTTAATAAATCAATATCCGCATCCATCGTTTTTATTCATAATAATTGTTATAAAAACGAATCAAGAGAGTTTATCAACATTAATCAATGTTATTAATTATAGGTATAGGGTTTCAAAAACTTTAAGGAAAATTATGGCTCTGGCTGACCTGGATGATTTATTATTATTAACATATTAATTTAATCTAAAACAGTATTCAACTGAAATAAATTACTAAAAAATTCATTTTATATAACATGTATTTATTTCAGTTGAATAGATATACATTTATCTCAGTGAAATATTTCTTTGATTGACAGAAATATTGGCTTGGAATGTTCTCCTTCGTATTCTACATTCAAATAAAAAATTCTTCCAAGCAAATGAATAAAAGTTTAATTTGATAAAATAATTATTTCTTCGAAATGAAGTTTTATTTGTTACGAATAATTTAATTTTACTAATCAAATTAAACATTACCTTCAACTAAAGAAATATGTATTCATGTAAACACAATATTTTCTTCATCTAAAGAAATGCTTTATTGCTATAAAAATGCAACAAGTCTTTGTTGCAAACAAATATATTTTTGACTTCATTAATATTCTTTTGAAATAAATAATTATTTCTTTGGTTCAAAAAAAAACCTAAAGGCTTGATTCAATTAGGGGAAACAAGTTGATTCATATGCGTCCTGATCAGCTCAAATAATCGAACTCATAGAATCAAATAAATATTTCCTTGAAGGACTGATTAGTTTTTAAGAAATATAGACCCTCAAATCAAGGAAATCATTTCCTTGAACGTACGACATATCTATTTTAATCAAGAAAATACAGCCAAGGTATTAAATTCTTTAGATCAACAAAGCATGTGTCTGGTTCAGATAAAAATTACTGCTGTGAAAGAATATTTTCGTGGTGCTAAGAAATAAGATTGAAGTAAATGTATTTACTTGGTTCCAAATATATTTTTTAGTGTGTATATTAATTTTAGAAAATTTATTTCAGACTTACTATGCATTGTATATTAAAACAATGAAATTTATAACGATAGGCGAAGGCCATCCTGGGCTATACGATGTCCGTGAAGTTAGCACACTAACAATTAAATATCCAACTTTTGTTTAATGGAAGCATTTGGATGTCGTTAGGATGCGTTTGGAAGCCAATTTTTTTCGTTTGGACGAAAAAACTCAAAAAGCTATTGAGTTTTCAAAATGGAGTGTTAACTTCACACTGCGTACAAAATTTTAATTTTTTTCAAAATTTTTTTTACCAATCGTTTGGATGTCGTTAGGATGCGTTTGGAAGCTCACTTTTGACGTTTGGACGATGAAATTGTGTGCGTTATCGAATAAAAAAGTCATTAGCACCATACTCGCAAGCGGCGCCTTCTCAAGTGGTAGTGACCTTCTTTGGTCAGCCGTGTCCTTAAATATAATATGATGTGTCACCGCGAAATGTTCAAAATTTTTGAAATTATAAAAATGATCAAAAATTCTGAATTTTATAACATGTTCAATTTTCTGGAATTTCCCAAATTTTCTAAAATCTCTACAATTTTCTAAAATTGTTGAAACTTTCTAAAATTTGTAAGATTTTCTAAAGTTTGTAAACTTTTCTAAAATTTGTAAAATATTACAAATTTGCAGTCTTATCAAAATTTCTAATATTTCTGAATTTTATGCAATGATAAAATTGTTATAAAATCATTCAAATTTCTGAAATTAATGTTCAAAATTTTTTAATTTCTAACGTTATTTAAATTTCTAAGATTATCAAAATTTCTAGAATGTGCCCAAATTTTTTAAATTATCACAATTTCTAAAATGTTACAAATTTACAATATTGTCAACATTTATAAAATTCTAGAATCGTCTCAAATTTTCAAAATTTCTAAACTTTTCAAAATTGCTAAAATTTCTAAAATGTCTAAAATTTTCTAACATTTTCAAAATTTTGAAAATTACCGAAATTTCAAAAATGTATGAAATATCTAAAATTTTCAAAAATGATTAAAATTGGTAAAATGATCAAAATTTCGAAACTGTTGAAAGTTTCTAAAATTATAAAAACTCCTACAATTTTCAAAATTTAAGACATTTTTAATATTTTAGACACTTTTAAAACTTTAGAAATTTTAAAAATTTGAGACGATTTTATAATTTTAGAAATGTTGAGAATATTGTAAATTTGGAACATTTTAGAAATGTAAGAAATTGTGATAATTTAAATAATTTGGGCACATTCTGGAAATTTTGATAATTTTAGAAATTTCGATAACGTTAGAAATTTAAAAATTTTGAACATTAATTTCAGAAATTTGAATGATTTTAGAAATTTTTAACATTTCATAAAATTCAGAATTATTAGAAATTTTGATAAGTTTGAAAATTTTGAATATTTTACAAATTTTTACAAATTTTGAATATTTTACAAAATTTTTACAAATTTTAGAAAATTGTACAGATTTTAGAAAATTTGGGAAATTTCAGAAAATTGAGCATGTTATAAAATTCAGAAATTTTGATAATTATTATAATTTCAAAATTTTTTTTAATTTTAGAAATTTTGTACAGCTTAGAAATTTTGAAATTTTTGAAAATATACGGAAATTTAGATAATCTAAAAATTGTCAAAATTTGTGGAAAGTCTCGGTACCACAGTTTTCGCGGTGACACATCATATTATATTTAAGGACACGGCTGACCAAAGAAGGTCACTACCACTTGAGAAGGTACCGCTTGCGAGTATGGTGCTAATGACTTTTTTATTCGATAACGCACACAATTTCATCGTCCAAACGTCAAAAGTGAGCTTCCAAACGCATCCTAACGACATCCAAACGATTGGTAAACAAATTTTTGAAAAAAATTAAAATTTTGTACGCAGTGTGAAGTTAACACTCCAATTTTGAAAAATCAATATCTTTTTGAGTGTTGCCGTCCAAACGAAAAAAATGGCTTCCAATCGCATCCTAGCGACATCCAAACGATTCCATTAAACAAAAGTTGGATATTTAATTGTTGGTGTGCTAAATTCACCGACATGGCTATACGTACAGGATGGACAGAGCCAGGGAAATCCTGGTATTACACAAGAAAGACATAAGGGTTCAGGTGTTTACAGGGAAAAACCACCTGAAATAACACATGCACAAAATGAGGTAAAATCCTACGACAGACTGCAGGAAATGCGGCAGGGATGATGAAACATCCCTGCATGTCTTATGCCAGTGCTCGGCATTAGCTAGGCTGAGGCAAAAAACCCTTGGGGCCCACTTTATGTGACCTGAGGAGATTATAAAGCTATCAGTGGTTGACATACTGGGCTTCAACAAAAGGTCTAGAATCAACTACTGAGAGCAAATAGATAGCTTAAGCTCCAGGCAGCCGCATCGGGGCTCCCTGCCCGTATATAAGCTAAACTAAAACTAAAACCCCTACCACTTTCTAACGTCTCGTGGGGGCGGGAAGGCACCACTATGGTTCGTCACAGAAATAATGTTGGTCAAATTCTTACCCCTTTCTAACGTCTTATGGGGGCAGGTAGGCATCCCTGTTAGTAGTAATATAAGTAGTATTGGTCAACCCCTACCCCTTTCTGACGTCTTATGGGGGGCGGGAAGACAATATGTGACTGGTCACAGAAATAATGTTGGTCAAACCCTTACTTCTTTCCAACGTCTCGTGGAGGTGGGAAGACACCCCTGTAACTTGTGACAGAAATAATGTTTAAATCCCTACTACTTTCGGACGTCTCGTAGGGGCGGGTAGGTACCCCTGTGACAAGTCACAGAAATAATGTTGATCAAACCCTCAACCATTTCCAACGCCTCGCAGGGTGGAATATACCCCTGTAAGTTGTCACCGAAATAATGTTGTTCAAACTCCTACCTCTTTCCAACCTCTCGTGGCGGGTAGAGAAGACACCACTGTGACTGATCACAGAAATAGTGATGGTCAAACCCCAACTACTTTCCTTCGTCTCCTGGGGACGGGAAGGCACCCCTGTGACTAATCCCAGAAATAATGTTGGTCAAATCCCTACACCCTTTCTGACGTCTTGTGAGAGGCGGATACGCATCCCTGTGATTAGTCACAGAAATAGTCTTGATCTAACCGCTACCCCTTTCTGACGTCTTATGGGGGTCGGGAAAGCATCCTGTCACTAGTCACAGAAATAGTGTTGGTCAAACCCTTAACCCTCTACAGCGTTTCGTGTGGGCCTGGGAAGGCACCCCTGTAAATGATCATAGAAATAATGTTGGTTTAACCCCTACCACAGATGTAGAGCATCCAAATTCGTTAGAATAGTTGGAATTATTAGTTTTATAATTTTGCAGTTTGAAACAAATCGCTCAAGCATTTAAAAAGCCAAAGTCTTTCTCCTGAAAAATGATCTTTCAATAAAATTCTAACCATAATTCATAACGTTTTTATTACAAAAGAAAGTTTTTTCTACGAAAAACTTATGTGCTTTTTTAAACTACACCACGACATGCACGTGCATAAGCGTGCGCCTATCATATTGTTATTTAAAGTATTATACACACATATATATATATATATTTATATATATATATATATCGCATACATAGCGCATTATAATTTTTTGTGTGCGATAATTTGCTAAAAATATGTTTTCTACTTTCTTGTAAGTGGGTCAAAATTGAATTATTCGGCATTGACATTTCTACCATGTTGAAAGAAGATAATTTTGTTTGGAACACATCTATCTTATACATACACATACACATATACGCGTATTTTGAATTAAAACGTAAATCATTTTTTATTTTTCTAAACATTTTATTGTCGGTATGGAAAAAAGCTTAGAATATCTTTATCGGTACCTGTAACCAAAGAATGACCGGTACTGACAGTAAGATTCATTCAAAGAATCTGGAAGAATCGAAGACAATTTTTTTAATATTAAAAAATTTTAGAAAAACTTTGAATAACCTATTGTAAAAGATACTTCAAAGTTTTAGAAATTTTGAAAAGATTATAAAATAATTTAATTCTGAAGAAAGTTTTGTAAAAATATAAACAAACATTTTTAAAGATTTGGAATAAAAAATTTCCAAGCTTAAAAATTTCAATAGAATAATTTTTTTTTAAATTCCTGGGATACCATCAAATGATATTTTATCTTGAAACATTAATTTTTGAAGAAAATTTTTAAAAGACTCTAAAATATTTCAAAAGATTTCTTAAAATATCCAAAAATTCTGGAAGATTTTAAGGAAATTATTTCATTTTTCAAAGATTTTTCACAAATTTTAGGAAAAATTAGAACTATTTTAAAAGATATGTACAAGTTTTTAAAAAAAACTCGAAAAATAATTAAAAATTTTAAATGATTTTCAAAAAATTGAAAAAATGTAGATATATAAAGATTTTGAATACAAAATCTAAAAGCTGTTTAAAATTTTTGAAGGATTTCAAGAGAATACAATTTTTTTAAGAATACTAGAAAAAATTGTACTGAGTTTTTATTTAATACATTTTTTTAAAGAGATTTTAAAAAAATATTTCAAAAAATTTCAAAAGTTTTTTAAATTGTCAAAAAAAGAATCTGGAAAATTTTAAGGTAATTTTTTTAGTTTTGAAATA
>CAKNWU010237663.1:0-13878 GCA_932072015.1 Andricus quercustozae | reverse complement strand
GTTTATGCAGATGAGACTTTGGACAATACCTTTGGAGTCTCTAAAACAGTAAAAACCATACAATATTGCATTACTTTTATGAAGGAGTATGAAACAAAATCTCTAGAAGAATTGCGATTTGAAGATTACACAGTAGGCCGAAAAGGGCCACAAGGTCAAATAGCTGGACTTTTTTCTGCAAAAATCCAATCTTCATCCTTGGACAGTTTTTCGTCGAAGTCAATTCCAGTTACTCCTAATTTTGTGTCGACAGCTTGTGGGTTTGGAATGACGAGTCAGCCTGGAGATACTCGTCCTTTTAGCAAATCAGGCACAGAATTTAGTGGAGTGACAACAACTAGCACTTTTGGTTTGAATTATAATACTTCTCCCAATATCTTCAGTACTGATAGTCCAACTAAGCCTTTGGAAATAACATTAACAAGTCATCCTACAAACGCAGCAACGATACCATTTTCAACGCAATCATCCTTCGAAGGTGAATGAAGTATTGAAATTTTTTTACAATGGACTACACTGGACTTTAATTTTTACTGTAATATGTTCTTATTCTAGGTTTTGGGAATACGAACACAGTACTTGATTGCTTCGGCATTCATCAACCCGAGAAGACAAATAATCTGTTCGGTGTCCAGCAAGCAGCCAATGAAAATCTCTTTGGAGCCAACAGAGTTGCACCAGTATTTCAAGAAGCTGAACTAGTTAGTGTTGGCTTTGGAACATCACCCAGCACAAGCCCTTTCGGTAACTTTCAACAAACGCCTTTCGCCCAAAGTGAAATTTCCAACAATTCTGGCTTGATAGGTTCAAGTACAGCATCTGGAGTCACGGCAGCTGATTCAACTGGAACAGTCATAAAGTGCATTCCAGTCACAGGAATTGACACAATGGTTAAGTTCGAAGTGAATCAAATGATATCAACCCGGCATCATTGTATAACTTGCATGCAAGAATATGAGTCGAAATCCTTAGAAGAATTGCGTTTAGAAGATTACGCAGCTGGACGAAAAGGGACGCCAAATCAAGAAATTGGACTCTTCGAGGTGCCAGCTGAACCTTCACTTTGCGGAATCGCTGTCGCAGGAGCAAGTGTTACGACTCCAAGTTTCGGATCAACATCTGGAGGATTTGGAACGACGAACACCAATACTGTTCCAGCAGTTGAAACTGGATTCGGAACGACTCAAAATACTGCTTTTGGAACCTTGGAAACAACGCAAGAAAATCAGAATATTGGATTATTCAATCAAAACAAATGTGCCTTTGCTTCACCAGCTCTTCGCTTTAATACAAACAAAGAAGTAGAAGGACAGCAATTAACCTGTGAACAAGAATTAGTCTCGATTTTACCATTTTCTTCAAGTAATGAATTCGGTGGATTTGAATCAACCTCAACTACGAATACATCGAGTGTTTCCGGTGCAAAACCTTCAGGACCAATGAATGGTGGAAACACAAGCTGCGTAGCTTCTTCCACATCTATTATGTCCATTAATCATAGCACTCAAACTGGAACGGATGCAGAACAACTAATTGTAAAAGATGATAAAATTCAACAACTAACCAAGGAGCTAGATTCCTTGAAATTGGATTTAAAACATTTTAAGGACGAATTAAAAAGCTGTCCGTCGAAAGGAAGAAAAAGAATAATTATTCAGAGAGAAAAAGAAAAGGATAAGCTGTTTGAGGAGGAACAGCAGAAGAATAGAAGACTGATGGCTGAGATCGAAAATCTGAGACAACAAAATAATAGCTTAGTAAATTTAAACATCGAATTGCAAAAGACGATGTTGAATTATACGGCAAAACGTGAAGGTATATACAAAGTTTTAAATAATTAGTTCCTTTTTAATAATGACATTTCCCGATGAGTATGAAATAGTCTTTAATTTTCATGTTCAGAAATAATTTAAAAAAAAGTAATATAGGAACGATAATGTCGAATTTTTTGAATATGTTTTTTAAGTTGAAATCCTAATAACTTGAAGGACTTTAAATTTCGAATTACTTCTTTTATTATAGTTGGTTTTAAGTGATTTCATGTTATTTAAATATATTTATTATTTTGCAGGTATGTTAAAATATCTACTAAGCGAAAATAGTATAGCCAATGGCAATGGAGATAATACCCGAGAAGCAAATAAGGACGGAGAAAGATCGAATTCGTTATTCGAAATGTCTTTATTAGATAACATAAATAGTATCGACTGTGATAATGAAGGTGATACAAAAGAAACAGTGGATGACAAAGAAAGTAAGTTAAAAATAAAACATCTATTTTATTAGAATTTAAGTACTGAACTTTATGTATTATAAATTACACACTGTTTATTTTTCTATACCAAGTATTCGCAAACAAAACCAGTATCAATATAAATATTTTACGTTTAAATAATTTTGAATTCGTTAAGAAGATAAAACTTATCCAAAATGTTTTTCTTAGATAAATTCATACATCTCGCGTTCGAAAATTTTACAATAATTTATTGTACTTTATATAATTCGATTTCCCATAATGTTATTTTATTAATAATGAGACTACCATCGCAATCTTCAAAATTTAAATCTCGCTTCCCATTATGTAGAGTAAAGTTGTTTATAGCTTTTAGTAGCAGGTGGTACAAATGTAACAGCTTGCAAATGAAAACGATCTCGTTTCCATGAAAACAGGTTTAAACGAACATGAGATAATTTGCTGATGAATCTCCACTCTAGCATGACCCTTATGAATTCAAATCTCTCAAAATAGTGTTATTCCTGCATGTGAATTGCAATTTTGTGCAATTTCTGTGAATTAAAATTCTTTCTAGAAGAATATGTAACTTTTATTTATTTTTAATCAATAATAATGTTTTGCCTATTTTACGCCTACTTTTTGCAGCTCCTGAAATCAAAAAGAGCTTGCTTGTTGTCGAACAATCACCAAAGTTTACTAAAACTGTCGAGGATGATTATGCAGGACCAAGACTGGAAGATGAAAAAGTGACTTTCAAATTCATGGAAGAATTAGTGAAGTATTACAAGAAACAAGGAAAGCTTCATCGCAATTACGCCTGCAAGATTCTTTTGGATGTGAAGACTTTATTTGAATCGCAACCAAGTTTAGTAGATGTCGAGATTCCTGAGAATGGTAAATTCACGATCGTTGGTGATATACATGGACAATTCTTCGATCTTCTCAATATATTTGAGATCAATGGATTCCCATCAGAAACCAATCCTTATGTATCCTTTAAAACTATATAGTAAAAAATAGTTATACACAGGCTTGTGAATTTAGATTCATTTTTATTTCTAAGATGTTCAGTTGCTGATGCTTAACAATATTTTTCTCGTATTTTTCTTAATCTTTATCTATTCAAAATCAATAGCTATTCAACGGAGACGTCGTTGATCGTGGTTCCTTTTCGATAGAGTGTATATTTACCCTTTTTGGATATAAACTCTTGTACCCAAATCACTTCTTCATTGCCAGAGGTAAGTGTCATGTTTCGAAAACTGCTATAAACAATTTGAATTTCATTCAAACAGTCACGTTTTTTCTTCTTAATCTAGGAAATCACGAATCAGCTTCAATGAATGAAAAGTACGGATTTGAGGATGAAGTGAAGTCAAAGTACACTTCTTCAATGGTTTCTTTGTTCACTGAGGTTTTCAACTGGTTGCCTTTAGCTCATTGTATCAATAGCAAAGTTTTTGTAAGTAAATTTGTCGGAATTTTATTTAAATCGAAGAACTTATTGATCGGAAACTAAAACTTCGTCATGAACCTTTTTTTAAATCAAATTTGTAATTTGGGTTTTGTGTGTTGTAGGTAATGCATGGCGGGCTTTTCTCGAAAGACGACGTGACTTTGGATGAAATTCGAAGAATCGACAGGAACAGACAGCCGCCTGATATGGGAATCATGTGCGAATTGTTGTGGTCAGATCCACAATCAGAGCTAGGCAGAGGACTCAGCAAACGCGGCGGAAAACGTGGACTTCAATTCGGACCCGACGTTACTAAAAAATTTCTCGAGAAAAATAATCTTGACTATATTGTCAGGAGTCATGAGTACAAAGAGAATGGCTTCGATGTGTGTCACGACGGAAAGTGCATCACTATTTTTTCAGCTCCAAACTATTGGTAATTTTCAAAAATATATTTTCATTTAATGCTTTCATAACATTTATAATTAAACTCAGGTTGATCAGTGGAAAAAAAACAAAGAACACAAAAATAACTAAACTGTTTAAACTTTTGAAAGAATGGTTTTTTAATGGATTTTCTTATAGATATAAACGGTTAAATTTCTGCACTTACTATTCGTTTTTTTTAAATTTTATTTTCAGTGATACAATGGGAAACCAAGGGGCCATCATGATCCTTAATGGAAAAGACATGACATCTGAATTCAAATCTTTCGAAGCAGTTGTAAGTACTAAGTATATTAAAAATCAATGAAGTATAATCATTTGAAAACTATAGAAGAATGCATGTACTAAATTTTTTTTTAGCCACATCCGATCGCAATGCCAATAATAGCACAACCAAGACGAAAGCCAACGGCGGTATTTTGGATACCATGTACAGATATAAACTGAAGGATTTGGGACGTTCTGGGTTTAAAATTAACCCAATAGAACATTATAATGGTAGGGGTGTGCAAAAAGCTCGAAACTTAGAGTCGCGTTCGAGTTTACTCGAACATTCGAGTACTCGAATAGTTTCGAGCTACCTGAAAGTTGAAAAATTTAATGTTTTCATTATGTTAACAAAATTTGCATGAGATTCAGTACTAAGGGTTTTTATCGCGTTGCTGCTAAACAAATTTGAGTTCATAATATGTGTTCTAAGATTGCGACCAAGTTTTTGAACAATTCAATAAATGATCGGATTTTTATGAAGGTTTTTGGATTGCTGAACACAAATTTAGGTTAAAATTTAAAGATTTCACGTTTTTTATTCAAAATCTTGTATGAACTCTAAACGTTCGGACTTTTCGGAAAGCTCAACTCGATTCGACTAGTTCGAAATTTGAGTTTCGAGTTTTCGGCACACACCTATTTAAATGCAAACTGAGATTATAGAACTGATTATTATATTATTATTATTATGTCTTTCTTATCTATGAAGCGATTTATTATATTGTTTTATATTCATACCTGAGTCACACATCGCGTGTGATTTTTTTTAAATACTGAGAATCTATATCATAGATTTTAAGATGTACGTATTAGCTTCTTTTTTAAATAACCAACGACGATATTAATACAGTTTTTATATATTACTATATCTAAATCTCTACGCGACATATTGTGAGCTAATTTTTGATACAAGTTTAGTGTTTATAATTTTGATATAATTTTTGGTCATGTTAATAAATAATAAAGGACCTTTATTATGTACACAATATTCAAGATTTTGTCTGGTTTTCAAATCGAAAGTAATTTAATTTCAGGTCTCGGACTCACCACACTATTGGTACTATATTAGACACTTTTTTTGAGCGATCACACTATTTTGCTACTATTTCATAAAAATGATACTAAAGACACAATTTTTTTCTTAAATCACCGCTAATGCTACTATTTCTTTACTTTAACTTGAAAAATATTTTTGATATTCTTCGCTAATTTTCAACCCAAAAATAAATATCAACAACAAATGTGATAGCTGATGTTTTAACCAAGACAAAATTTTCATTTTAAATCAAAAACAGTTGAAATGAACCAAAACACACGAATTTTTAACAACATAGTTGAATCCTCAATTAGAACAGATTAATCTTCAACCAAAATTTTGAATTTTTAACTAAAAAAAGATGAACTTTCTACCAACAGAGATGAATTTTCAAATAAGAAAAAAAACATTTTTAACCAAGAAAGATTTTTCAGTCAAAAAACAAAAAATGTCATCCAAAGTGTAGAATTTTACAGCTAAAATGATGAGCTTTCTACAAAACAGTTAAATTTTCAACCAAAAAGATACATTTCAACGCAGAAGATTAATTTTCTACGAAAAAGATGAATATACACATTTTTTTAAAAGCAAATAGTTGAATTTGCTACCAAACCGATTAATTTTTCAACATTAAAGATGAATTTTCATCAAAATATATCAATTTTGAACCAAATAGTTGAATGTTCAACCAAGAAGATTCATTTTCTACCAAAAGGACGAATTTTCAATAAATTACATACATTTTCAACTAAATAGTTTAAACAATGGAAGTGATGTTATTCCAAGTTTTATTTTATTAATGATTATATTTTTTCTGTTTCTAATTTTTTGAAAATAAATAGTTGGGTTTTTAAACTAAAAACATCAATTTTGAATAAAAAATTGCGTAGTTGAATTGTCCTTTAAGAGAATTAATTTTCAATTAAAAAAAAACGAGTTTTCTACAAAACAGTTCAATTTTTTACCAAATAGTTGAATTTTCTACCAAATTGTTGACTTTCCAAGCCAAAAACACTATTTTGTTACGAAAAACTTGAATTTTCAACCTAAGAATATGAATTTTCAATAAAACAGTTGCATTTTCAACCAAAAAATGGCTTTTGTGTCAAAAAGACGAAATTTCAACAAAATACATCAATTTTCAACCCAAAATTGTTAATTTTCTGCTAAATTGTTGCATTTTCGAGCCAGAATACGATTTCTGTACAAAACAGTTTAATTTTGTTCCAAATAGTTAAATTTTCTACGAAATGATTGTTGAGTAATCAAGCCAAAAAGACTAATTTTCTACAAAACAGTTGAATTTTTAACCCGAGAATATGAATTTAGAAAAAAAGGGAGTTTCAACTAATCATTTGAATTTTCAACAAAATATTTAAATTATCACTTTAAAAAAAATTATTTTTTAACCAAAGAAAAAACGCGAATTTCCAACTAAAACTATAAATTTGCAATCAAAAGTATGAACTTTTAAAAAGAGTCGAGTGATGAAATTTTCAACCTAAAAAGATGAATTTTCAACGAAAAATGTAATAGATGATATAAAAAAAAGAAAAAACAGTTGGATGAAGCTAAAAAAACGAATTTTTAACTAAAACAGATTAATTTTCAACCAAGCAGTTGCATTTTCAACCAAAAAAATTGATTTTCTATCAAAAAAGACGAATTTGTCTACAAAATACATAAATTTTCAACCAAATAGTTTAATTTTCTAATTAATTGTTTAATATTCGAGCCGAGAATACGAGCTTTCTACTTCAAGAAAGAAAAAATTTGAATCAAATTGTTGAATTTTGAATAAAACTTTTGCATTTTCAATCAATAAGTATGACTTTTTAAAGAAAATTTTGAATTTTCAGGAAAAATAATTAAATTTTGAACCAAACATGTTCAACCAAGAAAGATCAATTCTTAAACAGAAAATTAATTGTAGACTTTTCAACCGAAAAGAATGAACTTTCAACCAAGAATAGTTGGATTTTCTTATTGTGTTCTATTAATTTTGTTCGCATTTAAGAGAAAAAATGAGGAAAAGGGGAAAGACTATGAAGCCTGTGATAAATAACAGGAATTTCGATCATTTTTAGACTAGAGAATAACATTTTAGATAAACATTAAAGTTCAATTTTAATACTTTAAAAATATTAAGTTAGGAAACTGGAAATTTTGCTAAAAAAATAAAGTTTATTTTCCATTGTTTTTTTTTAATTCGGACTACACAAAGTATAGCGAACATGTATTACGACAAAAATAGCAAAGAATATTTGTACCTTTTTAATCTTATGACAACATTTTTAATTTTCCCACGCTACTTCTAGAAAAAACAAAATTTAAATCAAGTTATTCATTCAATTTGATATGAAGAGTGCTATGTAAATTTTTGAGTACTAGCATTTAACAAAAAAATCGAAAATCGTATAATTATTTAAAAAAAATTAATTTAATCAAAACCTTGTTCATTTTCACATCACACCTCCATCTATTCATTATTTCCATTAATATATATCAGTTTATTGCTTGACAAATTTTATGACATCATTTTGACATTATTTAAAAAAAATTTGTGACACTATTTTTGATCTCTATAAAGTGAGTTCGATGCCTGTAATTTGATGGTCCTAATTCTGAAATATCCTCTTAGTTATTAAGTCTTCTTTCTCCGAACAAAGACAATTGAATAAAAAAGATGATTAAATAAAAAGTATTATTTAATTTAAAATACAAATAATTTTAAAATTTGTGCTGAAATTTTACATTTCATCTCATAGCAGCTTTACACTATAGAGTTCAATTACCAAAACTAGTTGGGAAGGTGTGTAATCAAGTAGTAGATGAAACTTCTCTTCCACGCGGCAGTGATTAACTCTGAGTTAATATTGTAATACGTGGAAGAGACATTTTCCGTGTGGAAGAAGATTAAAGTTTTAACTCTATAAGTAAAATAAACTTGATTTAAAACCTTAGTTTCTTCAGAACGAATTTCAATCAAAACCTTTCAATCTATAGTGATTATTTATAGCGCACCAATTGATTATTTATTTGACGCTTTATAAAATTAATTTAGACTTTTTTATTTTATTGAATCAAAAAGCTTCCCCTTTCGATGCATTTAAAAATGTACAGCAGCTAGTTTGAATTGATGGCTCTTTTTGACATTCGCTACAATTCTTAAAATTGGTATATAGCTAAGTATAAAAATGTTCTTCAAAAAAAAAAGCAGAAATTATTGAGATCCTACAAAAAATCGACCCGAAGCTAAATCATTGGGCTACTTCTGTAATGTGTCAGTGAGTCACCGCCAAGCAAAAAACCGCAAATATATTTTACCGAACTAACGCTGCTTTTCCTACCTACAATGGGTATCTCATTAAATTCTTCAGCAATCTGCATCAAACCTCTTGGAACCAATAAAAAATGCCAAAAAATAACTTCTATGCATATCCACATTTTATAAACTTTACTATAACTTTTTAAATTGATTGAACTGTAAAAATTATAAAAACTTTAAAAAAGGACAAAAATTATGAAAACTTAGTGAGACTTTCCTTTTTTTAAATAATAACGTCGGCAAAGTTTCATAATTTTTTTCTTTTTAATGCATTTAAAAGTTTTTTTAATGTTTCCAATTTAATAAATGTTAAGTTTCCTAAACACATTAATATTGGGGTAAATAATCCAACCATTTGTTTAAAAAATCTAATTATTTGGTTGAAAATTCTACTTTTTGAATGGGGATTGGTTTTGTTGTAGAGAATTTGGCTTTTTTCTAGAAAATTCGTCTTTTTGTCGTAAAACTTCAACTCTTTTGTTGAAAACTTTATTGAAATTAAAGCTTTTTTTCCTGTGATTTCAAAAATTAAAAACTTCACTACATGGCTAGAAGTTTAATTGTTTAATAAAAATTCAATAATTATGTTGAAAAGTCATCCTTTTTGTTGGCTGGTGACCTTCTCAGTACACAACACCAACCAACTATGCCGTAAGAAAGCTAGATATTTTATGTGCACCTGAAAAAATAAAAAAGGGATGCGGCATTAGAATAGAAATATAGAAAATGGGGAGTTGAAAGGCGGACTTTGATTATGGTCAGGAGTAGATAGTGAATCACATGGTAGCCAAGGGGTCGGTTTGATTATGAATGATAGAGCAAGTCAGAATGTTAGGGATAAAAGATTTGTATCTCCTAGATTTTTGTGGGTTAGAATGAAAGTAGGAATCAGAAGATTATTTATCATAGCATGCTACGCCCCAGCTAATGGTGACAGGAGCGAAGTAAAAGACGCCTTCTGGGACACTTTATATGATACTAAAAGTTCGTGCGATCATATGATGAAAGAATCAATCTACTATGAAATATGAATGGATGGGTTGGCGTCCAACGTCAGGGTACATAAAGAGTGCTAGGTAATTTTGAGGATCCACGAACAAACGGTAACGGAGAAAGATTAGTTAGCTTATGCTTAGAAAATGGCTTATTTATTACAAATACTTGGTTTAGGTATAAAACGATCCATGCGTACAGTTGTACACCTGGTGTGGAGGAAATAGCCACAGTATAATTGAGTTCGTTGTTGCAGATGAAAGTATAAGAGAGCTAGCAAAAGATACAAGGGTCATGAGAGGTTCTGAATGCAATACTGATCATTACCTTCTAGTCTCCAAAATAAACTTAGGTCAGGAATGAACAAGAAAGAGAGCCAAAAAAACGAAACAAACGCGAATCAAGATTGAGAATCTCAAGAAACCGGAAGTGCGAATAGATTTTCAGAATAGGACAAACGAAAGCATAGATAATGCAACTTGGGAGACGCTAATAAACAATAAGGATATAGAGAGCGCATCGACTATGGTCTGGGATGTCATTGTTAGGAGTGTGACTGAAGTGTGTGGTACTGCGCTTGTAGGAAGAATGTCTGGTGATGCGTGGTGGAATTATGAAATCCAAGCAGCCGCCCAAGAAAAGAAAGAAGGGTATAAAAGAAAATTGAACATCACAGACCTTCTCGATGAGGAGAGAAATAGTCTTGAAAATGATTACAGACACAAAAAGAGGAAAGTAAAACTACTAGTCAAGGAAAGTAAAGATAAAATCAAAACAGAAGAATCGAAAAAAAAACCAAAACGACTTTGAAGGAAGCAAGAAACTGTTTTGTAAATGGGCGTTGATCAATATGAAGGGAGGTAAAAGTACAGCGTTATTCAGCATGAGCAATGGCAATGCTATATAATACGGACGGGATACTAGACGCTTTGAGAGACTCTTTTAAGAAATTATTGGGAGTTGTGAAGCTTTAGGGCACCACAACTAGAACACGAGACGTTAGAAAACCCGATTGAGAGAGTCTGTACGTCTGAGGTTAGGAATATAATTAAGAACTTGAAAAATGGTAAGGCTGCTGGTGTACCCACATAGCACACTTCCCGAAAAAACGTAATCTTTTCTAGGAACTTAGTGCAAGTGAAAAAATGGGTAAAAATGAATATTTTGGCTTAATTTAAATAAATTTAATAGTCAATTGCCAGAGAAAAAATTTTGTTTGAAAAAAATTGGAAAATAATGCCATCAGCAGGAATCGAGCCGGGACTATTGTGGTGATAAACTCGATGCGCTACCACCTGATCTAACCCGGAGTTAAAAGATTTTCACATTGCGGTCCATGTAACATGCCTGGATTTATTAAAAGTCGTTTTCGCGAGAATGACTGAAAATCGCATCTGAATACTTTAGCACATTATAAGTTTGATAATTACTTATCACTGGGACTAGTATGGATCCAAACAAAATTCCAAATTGTGTAGGTTTCTCTGGTCAGTCTATAAGGAGGCCCCTTGCAGGAGGCGACCCCACCCCCCCCACAATCCGGAGATTATTCTTACAGTAGTTACCTTACAGGAAAAATGAAAAATTAATGAACTAATAAATATAAAATCTAGTGATTTACCCATTTTTGTGTATCTATGAAAGAATCGTGAAAAAAGTCATAATTAAGACCAATATCTCGCCAAACTGTCACTGAACCCTAGTCTCTATACTTATTGACAGTACAAAATTCAAATACTTCAGTATCCAAACTGAAAATTATCAATCAAGATTTTTATATTTTTGAATTAAAACTTTTAAAAAGTTTACAGTGGGATAAAAGGAATAAGAGGTAGGAATACTGCGAGATCTATAAGCTGGAATCTATTCTATATTGTAAATTATCAGGAAATATAAAAGGTGTATATAATATCATACATTTTGAATAAATAGTTAAATAAATATTTACTAAGAAATTTGTTAATGTTAAAAAAATCGAGAGTCCAACGATCAAATTTGGACAACACACTTTTACGTGTCTCCATTAAAATTAAAAAAAGGGAAAGAAAGAGAAACCAACCTCTAAATCAACTTCCTTCTTTTTTGCTATCGTCTTTTTTTATTATTTTAAAATCACAATCGAAAAAAATTTACAAAAAATCTACTAACGTTTCGGTGTTCATTCAACAAAATACGTGACACAACTTCTCATTCCAAACAGAAACAAACAAACAAACAGAAAAAAAACAGACAACAGTTACATTCATAAGGAGAAGAAAGAAAAATTCATGGAAACTCATTGTTAATTGCAATTATTCATACTATCCTAAACATTATTTAATTTCTCTAAATCAGTAAAGGCTCCCTAAAAACCTCAAAATGCACTATAAAACATAGTTGGGAACTTCGAACAATTATAACTAAAAAATCGTTCCGAATAACTACTTAATCATTTCTTAGGACGATTCTTTGGAATTAGTTAAAAAATCAATTTTAACAAGATAGGATAAAATTACAATAGTAATTTTAAATAGATAGGACAACATTAAAAATGCAATTTTAAATAGATAGGGCCCAATAAAAATAAATACTTGATTAATTCAAGAAGAGTTTCTAAAAGGGGCAGGTTTCATTATGAAGTCAACTTATTTTAAATTTAATGGAAAATTTTATAAGCAAAAAATTTGGTACTCTCGTAGGTTCTGTCATTTCCCCGAGTTTAGCTGAAATTGTCAGAAAGTTAGAAACACTTATTCGTGCATTTAATATCTTTCATACAAAAGTTTTCATACGTGTGCAGCTTTTTCTTATTACACAACTAAATTCATGGTTCACTATAATTAGTTATACTTATATAACTGAAAATACATGAAAGAAATCGCGATTGTTCGAGAACTGGTCATTACGATAATCATATTCACTTGTGATCTGATTTACTTGACACGTCCAGAAACACGACATGAGACAAAAGAAAAATCGATGAAAGTTAATTAACTGTACTTTTCTAGTCATATTAACTATAATTTGTGGTTAGAACAACTAGACATTTTTTAACCGTGCGCGTCTGGTAACTTTAACTAGAACTTTGAGTGTTGGTTTATTCGGAATTTAATTAAAAAATTGGTAATTGTTATTAATATATACGTAAATGTAAAATTTATTTTGATTTATTTAATTGTTTTTACTTTTTTAAATTGAGAATATATTTTTATTTTTTCTTCACTAATTTTGTTCCCAATGAAAATCAAATTTTGGCCAATATCTTAAAAAAGGGATCGAAAAGGATTTTCTGGAGAGGAGATAAAGGGAATGGAAAGTGGCAGTGAAATGAAAATGGGTTCTTCACATTGCCCACATGAGCCTTTTTCTCCTAACAGCATAAAAACTTATTGAGGCGCTTCCCACCTGAATGGAAGCAAACATCAATTCGGGCGGCTGGCTTGTTAGGAAGAGGAAACTGAAATTCAGAGGAGGAAATAAGAAAACGAAACGAAAGGGCTGGTTTGTCGTGGAAAATAGAATTGCCCGTCTGTTTAGTTGGTTAGAAGCTTCAAGTCCTTTACTTCTCTTTTACTTCCTTTGCGATCCCTCTCCATTCCTTGCTCTTTCACGAAAAACCCTCGAGCCGGAATCGACATTTTCCTCAACACCTATTTGAATCTGTTATACTCGACGTATACCGGTGATAGATCTGGAACATTTGAAAATTAGCGTGCTCTTCCACTTTCAATTTTCCTTCCTGTTGTTTTTTTCCCTTAAGTTCTTTAAATATTTAAAACAAACATAAATTTTCTTTCGATGACTTAAAAGGATTCTGGTCGATATGACAGGGATAGGCGAAAATTGCACGGAAAAAAGTGTATCGTTAGAAGAACTCTCTAAAGCAGTAGCTTTAACTATCTTTAATAGGAAGCGAAGCTTTTTGTCCGTGAATTTGGTTAAAATTACTATTTGCGTTCAGGTAAGTTAAACTGACTTTTTATAAGAGTATGATGAACAATTTCAAATAGTAGGATGCGTTACTATTCGTGATAGTAAGCATTACTTCTATGAAGAGTAACTTTGCCGATTTCGCATTGTAACGCATAACCATATATATATATATATATATATATATATATATATATATATAT